>JADLZL010002716.1:0-263689 GCA_015844335.1 Chrysopogon serrulatus | reverse complement strand
TTTAAATATTTAGGTATAGAAGAGACACTAGTCTTTTGGTTTGTCTCGAAATAACCTTCTTCTATTTCTAAAAGGCAATAGGTATTTTTGGAGACGGCTACAATTCTTGCTCTAATAAAATGAAGTGCCTCCTAAAATTTGATTGGTAACTAAGCGAGAACTCGACATGGCATCATCTTAGCAGCCCCTAACGTTAAAGCCGTTCTCTAACGAGCAACTAAACAAAACTCGGTCATTGGTGGACAAACAAATTCTCATCAACTCGTATAAGGTAGAAGATCTCTCATGCTCTAATAAAATGAAGTGCCTCCTAAAATTTGATTGGTAACTAAGCCAGAACTCCCCGACATGGCATCATCTTAGCAGCCTAACGTTAAAGCTGTTCTCTAACGAGCAACTAAACAAAACTTCGGTCATTGGTGGACAAACAGTCCCATCAACTCGTGTTTAAGGTAGAAGATCTCTCATGTAGATTGAAAAATTCTCGAACCTTATACCCCACCCTCACACATCTAATAAGTAGAACTGATACCACAAACCTATGCTTTATGAACGCAGACAGATGAGAGAGTTTTTTTTCTTCTTTCACACAAACCGCGAAAACATTTGGCCACAGCCCGAGTCAAACTCCCGACCGGGCGTTGGCACACATGGGGACCCAACCACTCGAGCCTGTCTAAAGAGCAATTAGGTTGAGTAGTAGGTTGAGATGGTGTGATTTAAGTAGAAACTATTATTAGGTATCGAGATAAGTAGAGAGGAACTAGAAGACCACGGAGAAGAGGTGTTCGACCTATATTGAGGGAGGGAGGGAAAGCAGGGAGAGAGTGATTTAAGGGTAATTCAACGTACCAAGGATGCTTTGTTGGGATCCTCCTTAGTGCATGCGCGCACTGACATGGTACCGCATCCGGTATGTGTCCACGTCGGTCAATATATAGGATTTCCTTCTCGCAGCGGAGACGGTAAAAGATACGCCACTCACGCCGCATCCGTCATATTGGGCGTGGTACAGAACGCACGCTACCGGCCGCAGAGCAAGCCAGCGCGGATGACGGAAGAATCTTGGGCGGGGCCTATTGTTTATAAGAACAAAAAAAATGTTATAACTCACAAACCAAAAAGCCAAATTACATTCCAATTGTACCATTAAATTTGTTTTAATAAATCCTTCAAAATAAGATGTCACACGAATATATTTAGATAAAGTGACAAGTAGACCCCACAGTGGATAAAAAATGATATAGAGGATGCATGGATAGGTGCGGAAGAATTGAGTTAGACTGACTCCAACAAGGCGATGCAAACCTAAAAATGGGTCATACACAGTGCGTTTGCCTTCCCAAATCATGCTCCAACGGATGACGCAAATTGCACACGCATTTTGGGTGGGAGGAGAGAGGGAAGGCAAATTTGCCTTCTCCCCCACACGCCGACCCAATCTTGAGCGCGGATGAGGACGGCAAGGAGGAGAGCGAGGCAAGAACGACGATGGCGAGGAAGGAGAGCTGCACACCTCGGAAGCGAAGCCGCGCCGCCCGCCCTGGAGCCGGAGCAGAGGACTGGGGGCGGGACCGAAGGCAGCTGCCCATGGGCAGGGGAGCCCCTTGTCGCGCCCGACAATGGAGGAGGAGGTGCGCCCGGCCATGGAGGAGGAGGAAGAGGTGCTCCGGTCCATGGCGGAGGAGGAGGAGGTGTCCTGGCCGCCGGGTTCCCGCGGCTCCCTGAGGTGGCCGCGGCGGAGCTTCCGTCCCGTGCCGGGCGCCGGGCCTCCTTTTGGCTGTTGCCTGTTGGAGAAGACGGCAGTTTGGGTCTCGTGACCTTTTACTGTGCCAACCCAAACCAATCGAATTTGGGTACTGGCTGTTGAAGACAGCCTTAGAGAAGAGAATTTTGATCACCAGACTTTTTAGAGGATAAATTTAGAGTACCACGAGTGCGGATAGCCTAACCCGTTCGTCATCTATCGTCGTCTCTTCGTTTTTCTCCTATAGGACGACGAAAACCTGCCACTGCCATCGATATCCTGGATCGGTAGGAAAAAAGGCGTGGGTGCACTGCAGTGTGCAGTCCGTGCTGAACCGCGTTCGTCATGTGAAAGGTAGCAGAAGACTTGTTGTTGGGTATAAAAATACCCCGTGCACAACGCATGCACGCGCGCGTACGTACGTACGACGGCGTCGTCGTCGTCTTTGCGCACTGTTGAGTACGTACACGACTACAACGTATGTATATGTACGCTGCAGTTGCCAAACTTAGCTCGTCGTCTCTCATCTTCTGGTGCGTCGTACTCGCTCGTACATCACTGGAGGCCTGGAGCGGCCGGTCACATGGTACGTACGTAACGTGCGTGGTGATGCGAAAGCAGCAGCAGTAAAAAAGCGGGTGGTGGCTGTGCATGCGCCAAGTACTACCAGCACCACCAGTCCACCATGCTGCTCTGCTCTTCACCAACAGGCAAACAACAGGGCCTGTGGCGGTGTTCACGCGCCACCGGCGGGCCATGGTTGCATTGCATCGGCCTCTCACTTTCTTTCTTTCTGATGATCTGATCGATCGTCCTACTATACATATCGCTGCTGCCTTTTTCGCGTTCCTGTGGCGTCACATGCGTCGACTTGACACGCTGCTGTTTCTTATTTTCTTTCTGGTTTTTTTACCACCCACAAAGCGCAGACGCTACTCATCACTCAACAGTCAACACCATTACACTTGCAAGTCTCCAAAGCCTCATCATATCAGGCCATTGTCCTGACCATGAGCTGATGGGCAAGATGGTTATTAGCATTGCATATTCCTTTTCCTCTCTTTTTAATTTCATTCCTGATGAAGAGACTGAAAGAGAGGCGCGCGGCCCCAATTCGACGTGGCCATTCTAGCTAGTTTACATGGATGGATGAGCTAGCGTGGGCGTGCATGATAATCCAGCAATTAATCATGGTTTACACATTGCATTAGACCATCGATCCAATCATTCCCCCGGCACACCGGCCCTGCTAATTGCGTTCTTTGTTCTCTTCCTATGATGATCCAATCAATCATTTTCTAATTCCGTGGTTTACGAATCAGTTTGTCATCGCGTTGGCGGCATCGTGCTTACCATCATAGCACTTGATACAATACTAAATCTATAACTCCTATATGTTCAACCCCTCTCTAGCCTATTCTTTTGATCCTGATTGGTTGAGAGCTCAAGAATGATGTCAGCTGACATCATCAGATGAGTTACCTCCACTAAAGCTCTCATTTATTTCCCACTAGTTATTTCTTTTGAAATAGAAAAAAGTCGTAGCGTCTAAATCAAGTATCGTAATTAAAATCTAATTGCACCGTGGTGTTCGTCGCAATAAACTCTTTAAAACAAGACCCCACATGAATATATTTTTTCACATGAGATATCTCATTTCCATTAAAGCATAACGGAAATACAAGCATTCGAGAGTTTTGACAGATAGAGGAGGATGGGGGAGCAGGAAAACAGAACAGTTCACTACTCGCTTACATTGCCCGGACTAATGACCAGATTGGGGGTAGCTTCTAGATTGCATACCCAGCCAGACAGGACTTTTGAAACACGCAGACACACTTGGATGTAACAGAATTACAGGTTTCCATCATAACTACAAGACATCAAAAGATTGCTTTCCATTTTTCCACGCCATCCTTGAAACATCATATCTTGTCGCCGTCATCATCGCACCCATTCTGGAGGAGAAGCTGTTCGACCTGTCGGCCGCTTTGAGCTGCCAGATGTCTTTGGCGACTTCAAGCATCCGCCCGCTCCTTCCTCAAGTTGCTCTGGTCCACCTCGAAAAAGAGACCCCCTTGATTTTTAGGAGAGCGCAGATATGACATATGATCTCAAGAGGAGATTTAATCAGTTTTTCTCAAAGCATGCTTTATTTCGGGCTTTCCAGATAGCCCAACAAGGCGGGCCTATTCCTGTAGTATGAAATTTCTTGCTATTGTGGGACCATTTGTCACACCACTCCCGGCATTCATTTATAAAAGTTGGAGTACCAGATGCTCCAAAACAAACTGCAATTATAGACCAAATTGCTCTAGCTATAGGACATGTAAAGAACAGATGTGTTACTGATTCTGTTTCACTATAGAAAGCACGCTTTGGATCACCTTTCCACTTTCTCTTTATTAGATTGTCTTTGGTGAGTATAGCATCATTGATGACCAACCACATGAAAATTTTGATCTTAGCTTGGGATTTTAGCTTTCCAAATATGTTTAGGAAATTCCCCACTCTCGAGTTAGTGAGATTTTCGTACATGGCTTTTACAGTGTACATCTGATTCTTACCACTTTTCCATTTTATTAGATCTTTTTCCTCTGAGAAATTGAACCTAAGTACATCACTCCAAACTCTTTCCCATTGCTGTCGTAATTCAGGATAAAGCCATCTTCTGAAAGACATATTCTGAGAAGAAACTGCGTTCTTAACTGAAATAAATTTGTTCTGACTTAATTCAAATAAGATGGGATAATATTAAGAAATTGGCTCATCATAAAGCCATGGATCAAGCCAGAATCTTGTAGTCTCCCCATTTTTGAATACCACCAATCTGTTTTTTCAAATATAAATCTTTTATCTTTAACAGATCAGCCCACATAGCTGAATCATTTAATCTATGTTCAACATTATGAATATCCTTCTTTCTTAGGTATTTGAATCTGATAATTTTCTGCCACAAGCCTTCCTCTTTTTCTAACTTCCACCACCATTTGCCCAAAAACCGATGTTCATCTTTCTGAGATTCTTAATCCCCAGTCCTCCTTTTTTTTTACTTACTTTTACAAATAATCTCCCACCTAATCAAATGATATTTCTTCTTTAAACTGTCTCCTTGCCGTAAGAATTTTCTTCTGTTTTTTCTCCATTTCCTTAATAATGGTTTTGGCATCAGATAAATGGACATGTGATATATGGGAGAATTATTTAGGCTTGTTTCAATCAAAGTTGTTCTCCCTGCAATAGACATGGTACCACCCTTCCAAATGTCCAACTTCTTACTACCTTTTTCCACAAGAGGTGTACAGTCACTAACCCTTAATCTATTGGGGCTAACAGGGACCCCTAAATATTTAAAAGGCATAGTTCCTAATTGACAATTGAAGAGCTCAGCCATGATAGGCCCCCATTGTTCCTCATCATTAATCATGAAAACTTCATTTTTATGGAAATTGATTTTCAATCCAGCAATAAGTTCATACATGCATAACAGAATTTTCATATTTGTGGCCCCTTCAATATCATTTTTCAGTAGTAGAATGGTGTCATCAGCATATTGAAGGATAGCTACCCCTCCAGGTATGATGTGGCTAATCAAGCCAGTTATCAATTCATTAGATTGAGCCTTCATAATCATTCTTGTTAAGCAATCAGCGACGAAATTAAAAAGAATTGGAGATAGGGGATCTCCTTGTCGAACCCCTTTATAGCTTTTTATATAAGGACTGACCCCACATGAATATATTTCGATAACTTTTTTTAAAAAAATTAAACACTAAACAAAAACCCGTTTGTAAGCAAAAACCTAGCAAAACTGCATATCACATTGATTACATGTGATCCTCCAAAACACGCGTATAGATGAGATTTGGGTGATGTCCAATTCAAATAATTTATACCATGTCAATAGATACAACTCTCTAGCCTATTCTCTTGATCCTGATTGGTTGAGAGCTCAAGAATGATGTCAGCTGACATCATCAGAGGAGTTACCTCCACTAAGGCTCTTATTTATTTTTCACTAGCTATTTCTTTTGAAATAGAAAAAAGTTATAGCGCCTAAATCAAGTATCGTAATTAAAATCTAATGAACTCTTCAAAACAAGACCCCACATGAATATATTTCGATAACTCTTTTTATAAAAATTTAAATAGTTTCTAAGCAAAAACCCGTTTGTAAGCAAAAACCTAGCAAAACTGCATATCACATGGATTACATATGATCCTCCAAAACATGCGTATAGATGAGATTTGGGTGATGTCCAATTCAAATAATTTATACCATGTCAATAGATACAACCTACGCAATTGACCTACTACATCCATATATATGTATCTATTAATTTATAGTTTCGACCATTGTAAACTTCTTATATTTTTACTTCATACCCAGAAGAACAACCAAGAGGGCATCCTACTAGTATATTATAATTATATACATACATACTCGCAAAATTGAGGCACTAGATACTTAAACATGGAACACTAAACTGTTACTATCTCTAACAGTTCGGTAAACACACTTTCTCAATTTTGGCAAGAATATAAAAAAAAAACTTGAACAACTTACCTTGACTCCAAAACCAACTCCGCCAAGAAAAATTGTTGTTCGGAACGTATGTGGACTCTAGCACTCCAAATTATTTATTTTAATTTCTTCCTCTTCCTCTCATAAGAATGACTTTCTTGCTGTCGAGACCGAGCTTCAACTCAGATGGCAAAGGCTTGAGGTGTGTGTAGCCTGCCCAGGAGGGTTTGAAACCCTGATGCTCACTAGGATTTATTCCCAATAATCATAGTCTGTACATGGAGTCACAAAGAGTTTGCGACGTGTCTGTCACCTGCGAAGCCATATATAGATAGTTCTGGTGATTTTGGAAGGACGTTGTCTTCTGATTGTATGTAGTTTTAAGTCTAGTTGTGCACTTGTAGTATGTGTAAGGTGTGCGTGTGTAGTGTGGCCATGTATTCGCATGAACAGATTCTACATTTGTACACAAGAGTCTTAAAAAGACTTTCTTGCCACCAACCTCCATGCCTCGCCTGGCTGCTGTGTTTTTCTGAGGTAGTGATGTGGTACACTAGGGTCTTGCCCGTGGATCAAATGCCATGTGCACGGCTTACATGCTCCTTTCCATATCTTCCGCATGCATCTTGGACACCTCCCTATTCCTCCTGCCCATTAGAAATCCCCGCCATAAACAACTTTTTCTTTGCTAGTGGATCCATGGAGGGATGGTGCAGGAAGACTGGTCACTACTTCATCATCATCCTCCTCCCTTCTCTAGGAAACTTTCTCCTCACACTCGATTCCCTTCATCAGACACCAAATCCAGCCCACTGTCCACTCAATCATTTCCGTCCAAACACCTCGCTCCAAGAGCAATTTCTCGAAGGCCTTCAATGGAGATGCACCCATCATCCCTTTAATTTGGGGTCGGTCCCGAGTCAATATGAACCATCTTCTTCTCCGCCTCCGACAACTGCACACTCTTCATCAACCCCTTTACTCCCTTGATGGTTTTCCCTCAAGCATGGGTGTCATGACCTTGGTAGAAAATAGGGGTGAAACAATTTGGTGGACACAGGTATACTCCAAATGAAGAAGCAGGTCAGGCACAACGATGAAAAATTAGCCTAGATGCACGTGGATGTACCCCAAAACCACCAGCTGCCAGCGAGACACACTCGAGTTGCCCAGGGTGCCCTATGTGCCGAGACTAGCCCTAGGAGAGACAGGGGAAGATGTGGTATTAAGTATTTTGCCTGTCTCCTAAGAGCATCTCCAGAAATGCCCAATAAATCTTCCCAATACTTGTCTTTTTAGAAAAAATAATAAAAAAGACATATCCAACAACTCCCTAATTACTTCCCAGTCTTTTGGCACTCGGAAAAAAAAAACCTCCCATACACATAAAGTCAGGCAGATTCCAGGTTACACATATCAAACTTTTTAGGGTCAATCAGTCAACCAATGTAGATGTGAAAGGGAGTGGGAAAAATAAAAAAGTAAGAAAGGATTTCTGATGCAAATGTTTATAAGAGAGAGAGAGAGAGAGAGGTTAGATAGGATAATTTAGAAATAGTATAGAAATCGTCTGCAAAATTGTCTTCTATTTTATGAGTAAATTATTGAAAAATTGTTGAATAAGATGATCTTATTTGTTTCTCCAAAAACTTTTTGGCGAGTTGAACAACTCTGTAGTTTTGAGAAGGAATTCTTGATGGGGGATACACTAGTACATAGAAAGGGGAGCTAGATAAATCGCCATTACATAATAATTACGGCTACCTGCCCAACCCAAGATCGATCCCGATCGTCTTCCCAAAGACAATTCTTTTTTTCTTATCATGGAAGAAAATTGGGTAAGGGCCGCGCCGGGCGTCCGGGACGCTGGGCGTGCGTCCCGACGCCGGCCTCCCAGCGCCTTCTTCTTCCCCGCCCCGCCCCCGCCGCCACACCGCCCCGCCACGGGCGCTAGGGTTCGCCGGAGTTCCGGCGAACCCTAGCGCCCGCGGCGCCGCCGCCTCTTCCCCCCCGCCACCTCCTTCTCCAGGCTCCGGCGAGCTTCGCCCCCCCCCTAGACCTGGCCCCACCGCCCACCCCCACCGCCAGCTACCCTAAGCCACCGCCTGCCTCCCCCCCGTCTGTCTTCCCTTCCTCCCCCGGCCGGCCGGCGATCTACACCCCAATCGGCCGGAGAAAGAAGGGGGTGGAGCTCGCCGGAACCCTAGCTCGCCGGAGTTGGAGAAGGAGGAGGGGAGAGGAGAGAGGAGAGGGGGAGGCCTACACAGGCAGCAGATCCACGGCCGGCGCCGCCGGATCCGCCGGATCCGCGGCCGCCGCCACCGGATCCGGCATTGAGCTCGGGCGGGTGGGGGGCGGGGGCTTCGCCGGCTCGCTGCTGGTCGCCAAGGAGGGAGAGGAAGGAGCGTCCGGGAGGGGGAGGGAGGAAGCGCCTTGGCACGGGAGGAGCTCGCCATCGCCCCGCCGCCGGGGGAGGGCGAGGAGCGCCGCCAGGGGAGGGCCGGAAGGAGAGGGAGGCGCCGCGGGATGAGGGCCGTCCGGACAGGTCACGAGTCCAGACAGTTCGATGTGAATCATTACCGAAGAAAATTCTGTCAGAACTGTTTCCATGCATGCCCGCGTGCATACATACCGTCAACGTTTACCACAGAATTTTCTTCCTCTTTCCTTCACCAAAACAAATGCTCCTGGTCGACGCCGTGGTCAAGTAAGATTTGACCGACGATGAGCTCCACTACTCAGACATGGATTGATGCATGCCAACATACAGTAGCATCTTATATCTAGCCTGCCGATTAAGCAGCCGTACGTGCGTACGCAAGCAGTGATCGCATCCATCGACAATTCGACATCGATCATTAACCACTCTCAAGTCTCAAGACCATGGACCAGCTCCAAATAATAATAATCTACTCGCAGCTGCTAGCTTTTCGATTACCCATCATCAGTCACCTATATATAATTAACCCACTCCCAATCTCTTCTCAAATCGATGCTTCCTCAACTTCAGATTGTGCTGTACTGATTCCATTTCCGACGACGAGCTCGACCTCGACGCCAGCTTCCATTCCATGGCAACGGCGACGGCAGCGGTGGCGGCGGAGGAGGTGACGTGCGTGGACTTCTGGTGCAACGAGTTCGGGATGCGTGCGCGTCTGGCGCTGCGCGAGAAGCGCGTCCCATTCGAGTTCATCGAGGAGGACCTCCGCGTCCGCGAGCGGAGCGAGCTGGTGCGGCGCATGAACCCGGTCCGCCGCGCCATCCCCATCCTCATCCACGCCGGCCGCCCCGTCTGCGGCTCCCTCAACATCGTCGAGTACGTCGACGAGGTCTGGCCGACGAGCCACAGCCACCGCCAGCGGCTGCTCCCCGCCGACCCGCTCGAGAGGGCGGACGCCAGGTTCTGGGCGGACTTCGTGGACCGGAAGGTGTACGACGCGCAGACGAGATTCTTCACGAGCCGCGGCGAGGAGAAGGCAGCGGCGCTGGCGGAGCTACTGGGCCACCTCCGGCGGCTGGAAGGGGTGCTCGGGGAGAAGACATTCTTTGGTGGCGACGAGTTCGGGTTCCTCGACGTCGCACTCGTGCCGTTCTCGGCCATGTTCTACGGGTACGAGCAGCACGGAGGGGTGGACATGGAGGCCGAGTGCCCGGCGCTGCTGCGCTGGGTGAGGAGGTGCGCGGAGAGGGAGAGTGTGAGAGATGTGCTGCCGTCTGGGCAGGAAATGTATGCCATTCCACAAGGAATTCTATCAGATTGAGTGAACACAAGAACAGTCAAAGCATTCTTCAATGGGTATTATGTAGTAGGAGTATAAGCATATATAAATATATAAATAAATAAATGGAAAATGACCATTTTTCATGTACAAAAAACGATGTTTCCTTTCTCTCTCTCTCTCTCATCATCGAATGTTTACGAACTGAAGACATAATTTGTGGGTTCTCTCAGAAAGAAACCACATCATTATTATTAGAAAAAAAAAAAAAACAACGAGGAGAAAATGGACCCAAAATGCAAGAAGTAGCCTTGTGGCTCCGCCTCTGGCAGGCCCCATTGGGCCAGGCCGGCCCATTGGTACAAATTGCAGGTGACGTTCTGGGCCTACATTCAAGTTATTAAGCATGCGCATGCTCTGTTCATCAACGCAATTTTTACGGAAAGTTAATCAGACGACCGGTCGCGCTCCCTCTCCAGCGCGCGACACCAGGCTGCGACGGCTCGGCCCAGCAGACCCCGTCTCCCCCGTCCTCCAACCATTTCAGCCTGTCCACACGGATACAATGCTATCCAAACCAAACTGAAAGCAGTCGCCGCCGCTCGCTGGAGAAGAAGAACCGATGGCGCATCTCCTGCTCCTGCTCCCCAAGGCACCCCCAAACCCTACAACAAGGCCACGAGCTCCCTACCCCCTCCGCCCACCCATGCCAAGCTCGCGCCTTCCCCTAACCCCTCACCCCCGGAGGATTGCGCTGAGAGCGGCGACTGCGTCCATGTCCAAGTGGCCACGCAGGTGCTACCGCAAGGAGGTGGTGTTGTTTTCGACGTCGCGCACCAGGGCTCGGGTGGGATAGATGCGTATCTGCACGGCCAGGACAAGCGGCTGCTGCGCGAGACGGCAACCTACGGCCAGGGGCAGGAGGTCGAGATCAAGGCAGGGCTACATCGTCGGCAAGTACAGCAGCAAGCGGCAGCACACGGTCATGTGTGCCTCTTCTGCATCCTCCTTGTCGAGCATCAGCAGTCGGCTGCCAGCAAAGCGCCGGGCCTGTGGCCTGTGCTTCAGTTTCCGGTCTCAAGTGAGCAAGCAAGCTCTTTCTGAATCTCATGTTTCTGAACTTGCGTTAAAAGCTTCCCGGTCTCTTGTGAGCAAGCAAAGCTCTTTCTGAATCTCAGCATGTTACTGAACTTGCTTTAAAAGCTTGCCTGCTTAACAATTTATTTGATTTTGTAGAAAGTAGTAGGCCGTGGGATCTGTCATTCAAGTACCTGGATTATTTGTCCGTTTTGGGGTCTATATATGGCAGCAATTGCACTTGTCTTTTGTGAATCTAGCATTCTGTTTTTTTTATCAGAGGAAGCAACTGAAATCTTGCACTTATTAGGTGTTACAAGTTTTTGCAACCTTGAAAATGAAGAATGATCTAAATAGTACATATTGAATATGCAATCTTTTGTATATTGCACAAGATTATTTGATGAGTGTTTTCTTACATACTTTTTGTGAACCAATGGTGATGGTTGACTAAAAATAAATTGATAGCAAGCAACTTGGTCTTTGTTTCTCATCATGTGTTCAGCAAGCAACTTGGTCTACACTCCTTTGCTATTTTTCAGTCTTCTTTCTTTATTTAAATTTGTCTTCATTTTTCTGTAATTTTGTACTATTTTCTTGTAATGAAATGAAAAGCAGAGCACCTGCTGTTTATGCCAATAAATAAATAAATTGATAGTAGTTGTCGGTGCTAGAACTGGTGGCTCTAGCACCAACGAGTGAATTTATGGTGCGTGCTCCCAACTCCGGGTGGTGTGCAAGATGGACACAAGGATTTATACTGGTTCGGGCAAGAGAAGGCCCTACGTCCAGTGGGGGTGAGGAGTTCTTGTATTATCTTGCACCGAGGTGCTCGTAGGTAGGGTGTATAAGCAATGAGAGAGGGACAGGGTCCCAAGTCTCGTGGGTGATTGAGTGAGGTGCCAATATCGGGCTCGTGTCTCTCCTATCCCCTACGGGCTCCTGTCTCCCCCCTTTTATAGCCGTAAGGGGAGGGCGGGTCCTTACAAGAGGTGGTCGTGTTCATGGCGAGGTCGTGGGCTTCGTCTTCCATCGTCCCGAGGCCTTGGAATGGGCAGGTTGTCCGGGATCGTGACGAGGCGGTCTTCGCCTCCCCAAGACCGTGGGTCGGAATGACGGACGTCCCCGCTTGGAGTTGGCGGAGGCGTGATGGAGGGGATGGTGGAGCCCCTCAGTAGCTTGTTTGTAGCATTGACCCGCCTAGAATCCGAGGCTCGGGAGGCCTCGGAGCTTGTCGCCGCATCGGGGAGTGGTTGGAGCAACCGCGGACGGTCGTCGGCGCAGTGGGTCGCCCATCCCCGGCTCGAGCTCACGGGGTGGACTGTTGGTTGATGAGGGGGCGCCCAAACACTCCCCGCACGAGGGGTGACGTCGGCCGTCGTCGTTCGAGCATGGCGGATGGCGCCCCGGGGTTCCGGCGATGGGACTGGCGTAGAGGTTAGGCGGCCATTGCCTTCCACGGTGGCGGGCGTGGCCTTCACCGTGGGGGGTCGCGTAAGCATGATCACCGGCGTGGTCGCGACGGGGCGACCCCATCCCCCCGGGGCGTGGGTCGCTCCCGACATGAGATGAGGGCGGGTGGTGGATATGCGTCTAATTGGTGGTACGGCTTTGACCACGGGCGGTGCGTCCCTGCTCGAGGCCCAGTTGCCAAGGGTTCGGGCGGGACGGAAGCCGGAGGCTCGTCCGAGGCCACGAGCGAGCCGGGGCTCGGGCGGGCGGAAAATGGAAGCTCGTCGAGGCCACGGGCTGGGGGCTCGGCGAGGGCGGAGGTGGCTCCCGCCCGACCCCTTAGCGGGAGTAAGCTCGGATGGGCTAGAGGCGAGGCGCTTGCTCCATACCGAGGCATGACCCCCGGATAGAGTAGTGGGAGGCTGTTGGGCCAAAGTTTGCGTTGTTGGGCTTTCCTTAAGGGGGCCTTATCTTGGTCCCCGACGGTAGCCCCCGAAGAGCCTCTGAAGGAGTGGGAGCACTCGTTCGGAGAGGCTGAGGTCGTCTTCCCCGGTTGCTATCGACACCTTCCCGCGGGGTGCGCCTGGCGCACCGGCGGAAGTCCCCGGGCCTCGGAGGAGTTTGGGGACTCCTTCGAGGGCTTGTACTTAGCTCGCACGGTGTGGTTTGAGGCCGTCCCCGGGAGCCGTGCTTTCCGGCGGGGGCGCGCAAGCACACCCGCCGGGTGTAGCCCCCGAGGCCTCGGAGGAGTGAGAACACTCGTCCGAGGGCTTGCTTGGCGTGTTTTAGTGGACAAGCGGTCCGTCTTTGCCGAACCCCCCCCCCGTCGGCTCGTCCGGGGACTCATCTCGAGTTTTTGGATGCTTTCCCGAAAGGCTCACGCATTGGGGACGCCCCCGAACCCTCTTAATGACGAGGGGGAACCCGATTGGTACTCCGCCGTTAGTTTTTTACGCGCCTCAGCGTCCCTTCCGCAGGGAGGAGGGTGGACTTCGTCGTGCTATCGTCGACGAGTGTCGAACACGACTAGGTCCGGTGAGCTGTTAACGGGAGGATCCAAGTGAACCGCCTGTGCCCCCGCTCGTTAGGGGTTGGTTGGGCCCGGAGGCGCGGGTTCATAAGAGCACACACGGTATGCCGAGGCGGGGCTCGGGTCCGTCCGCCCGGGTCCCGAGGGCTCGATGCTCTCACGCGGGATCCCCCAACTCATGGCTGCCACGGCCCTCGGATCTTTGCTAGGGACGGCCCCGCGGGCGGGGCGGGTGTGTATGAGGCCGTCCAGGCACTGACTCTGTTGCCACACGAGGTGGGCGTCGAACCCCAAGATGGGCCGGCCCACGTGCCTCACGGACCGTAAAGCGGGCGTCGCCCAGGCTCCCGTGGAGAAAGGGGGACCTGTTTTAGCCCTGTCGTGGGCGTGGCGCGTGGGCGCGTCTTTTTGGCGGCTCGCGGGAGATGTGGAGCGCCGCGCAAGGCGTCAGAACCCCACTTTCCCCGTCGTGGCGATTGCCGTGTCGCGCGTGCTTATGGGTCCCATGGGGATGTGATGTGCGGCTGCGGCTTCCGTTGTGACCCGCAGCGTGGTGGCGGGCCCGGGCTCCGTGACTCGGATCCTTTGTGGGGGGCGTGCCGTGCAGCCTTGCGTGTGGTGCACCAAGCCCGTGTGGGCGTCCGCTCGTGCGGCGTTCGCGGTTAGGTCGCGCGGCAATCAGTAGGCGCATCGTGGGCCGATACGCATTTAACGCAAAGAGGGGGGAGCGCGTTGGGTATAAATACCTGGGCGGCGGCCGCGTTGGCCTTCCTCTCACGCTCTCGCTTCTCTTTTGCCCTTGCCCTTTCCGCCCCGCCCGAGAGAGAGCTCGAGCTCGCCGGAGAGAGAAGAGAGAAGCTTCCCACGCCGTCTTCCTAGCTCGTCCCTGCTTTCCCAATGGCGCCCAAGGTTGATGTCGTCGGCACGGCGGACTGGGAGTCATGCTCCGTGACGGAGGCGGAGCTGGTGGCGTTGTGTGAGAAGGGGCTCCTGCGCGTCCGGTCCGACTTCCAGCGGCCGGAGTGGATCGTGCCGTCGCCGGACCATCAGTACCCGCGCCCTCCGCCGGGGTACGTCGTGAGTTTTACGTCGTTCCATGAGCGCGGGTTCGGGATGCCGGTGGGGCGCTTCCTGCGGGCGCTCCTGGAGTACTACGGCCTGGAGCTCCACAACCTCGCCCCCAACTGCATCTCGCACGCGGCGGTCTTCGTGGCGCTGTGCGAGGGCTACCTCGGCATCGACGCCCACTGGGACCTGTGGCTGTACTTCTTCGAGGCCACCCTGTTCCTGAAGTCTCCGCCGGGGGCGGAGAAGGAGAAGGGGAAGGAGAAGGAGAAGGAGAAGGGGAAGAGGTTTGCGGTCCGGGCCGATAGCTGCACGTTGCAGCTGCGGTCAAAGCACCGCGGGGATTACATCCCGGCGAAGCTCGCCACCTCGAACCGCGGCTGGCACAGCAAGTGGTTCTACCTCCGCAACGACAACGACCTCCTGCCTGCCTACACCGGGAAGGTGTTCGACTCCGAGCCGCCGTCGTGGCGGAAGGAGCTGATCGCCGAGAGGGTGACCCCGCTGAGGAAGGTATTCTCCGCCTTGGCGCGCTTGACCAAAGCGGGGTTGGACGCCTCGGCGGTGATTGCCGGCTTCCACAAGCGGCGGGTGCTGCCGCTCATGCATCGTCGGTCTGTTTTGACACATGGGGCCGCGGCGCTGGCAGGGCACCCGGATGGCGGCCGAGGACCTGGGCTATGCCGAAGTCCTCGATCGGACGAAGCAGGCGGCGTCGGTGGAGAACTCACAGCTGTTCAGGGTCGTTATGCGGCCGGAGAAGGGGTACATCCCCTGGTAAGCCTCGCTTCTCCGCTTCCGACGCGAGCTCCGCTCTTGTCCTTCTTCCCCATGCTAACCCCGGTAATTGCGCTTGCAGGGGCTCTCGGGGAAGATGAGGGCGTCGAAGCCCCCGATTGCCACGGAGAAGAAGGCCAACCGCGACCGCGCGGAGGCGCAGAGGAGAGAGAAGGAGAGTGCCGTGGAGCGTAATGCTCGCAAGCGTAAGGAGAAGGAGGACTGGCTCGGGCTGCGGCGGCACCGGGAGCGTAAAGTCTCACGCGGGAAGACACGCCGGACACCACCGAGTATGGTGGCGATGACGACGACGACGAGGTGAAATGGGACGAGGACGGGCCGGCCGTTGCACGGGGTTGAATCCCGGGTGGCGTCGCGCCCGGGGGGCGGCGGCTGTCGATGGCGCGAGCGTCGGAAGGGCCCGCCGGGGCGGCGTCCCCGGCGTCGCCGGTCTTGGGGCCGCGTGGCGCCGGTGGCGGGGCGTCCCCCGGAGAGGAGCGCGGCGTCGCGGGGGGAGGCGCCGGCCTCCCCGCCGAGGCCCGTCCCCCGGCGGCTGCCCGCGTCGGCTAAGGAGAGCGGGTCGGAGGGCCGCAAAGACGCCTCTGGAAACACACGGGTTGGCCGGGCGCTCGACCTCCCGCCTCGGGAGGGTCCCAACCCGGCATAGATTAAAGTGCGAGGGTAAGTGGTGTTCACGCCTTGTCGTAGGTTTTGATGTTCGCCTCTTCCCCGCCTGCTAACTTTACCTCATCTCCATTCGCGGCAAGCGCCAGGCCGCGGTGGACGTGGCCCCTCGCCCCCCGAGCGGCTACGGCGGGGGCGGGGGCAAAGCCTTGGTTCCGCCGTCGGGCGGTGGCCGGGACCGAGGAGAAGGACGCCGAGGTGCTTGCCAATCGCGGAGCCCCCCGCGCGACGGAGGCGGCGGCGCGGGCGTCCGCCGGGGGGGACCGAGGGGCGCGGCCGTGGCACCATTGGTCGAAGGGCCGGCCCTTTGGACGCCTCCGGCCGGCGGAGGCACCCGCCGAGGAGGCCGAGTGGTGATCCCGGCCGTGTCGGGCCGGGGCGGAATCCTCGATGCCAACCGAGGGAACGGTGGGAGCCGCGCAGTGGTTGCTCTTTGCCCGATGTGCCACTCGGAGGCGGAGCCGGCCTCCGGCCCTTGCCAAGTCGTGGCCACCGAGGCGAAAGTCGCCTCGGCCGGGCGTCCGACGAGCCGCCCATGTGAGGAGCCCTCCGAGGTCGGAGAGTCGGCCGAGGGGCCGACGACGCCGCGGCTCGAGACGGCAGAGCGGCTCGTCGGGAGGAGCGGCAGCCTTGGAGAGGGGGGGCTTTGCGCCCGGGCGACGTCAAGGAGGGGAGGATCCGGGTGAGCGTGTTGAATTGCGTCGATCGCTACGAGGAGGCCGCCGGGACCATCGTGTCGTGGGCGTGCCGAGCCACTCTTTAACCGAAGGTAAGGACTGCGTTCGTAGTTGTCACGGCCCCGTTGCCTTTTCGTAATGAGTGACCTCCCCACGGCACTCGTGGCCGTCCTTTGGCTGGGGGCAGCGAGCGGAGGCGCCATAGCGCTCGGGTGTAGGTAGCCTCGCGGCTCGGCCATTCTCGGCCTCGAGATGGTGTCGGCCGTGCCTTTTCCTAAGTACGCGAGGACTTTGGGAGCACGAGTCTGAAAAATAGCTAGGAAAGCGAAAAAAAATTTTTTTAAGGGTGCTTTCCAGGGAGGGGGTTCTCCCCTTTCTAGCCCCGGGGAGGCTTGGTTTTGGTGAGCCAAAACCAAGTCTCACCGAGTCCTATCGAGGACAAAATTTTACGACTCGGTAAACGCCCAAGGACTTAGTTTTTCTTTAGCAAGAGATACAAAACGTGTGTACAATGCTTGGGAATTCTAAGGGTAAAAGCGACGTAGCTGTTGGATGTTCCAAGCGTTGTTGAGGACTTCACTGGCTTCGTTAGCGAGCTTGTAGGTGCCCGGCTTGAGGACTTCCGCGACGATGAAGGGCCCCTCCCGTGGTGGCGTGAGCTTGTGGCGGCCTCTGTTGTCCTGGCGGAGACGAAGCACCAGATCGCCTTTCCTGAGGTCTTGGGTCCGGACTCGTCGGTCGTGGTAGCGTCGGAGGGACTGCTGGTATCTTGCTGAGTGTAGGAGGGCGGTGTCCCTGGCTTCCTCGAGCATGTCCAGCGAGTCCTCCCGAGCCACTTGGTTGTGGGCCTCGTCGTAGGCCTTGAGTCTCGGGGATCCAAACTCCAAGTCGGTTGGTAGGACGGCTTAGGTGCCGTACACCAAGAAGAAGGGCGTGAACCCTGTGGCTCGGCTCGTCGTCGTCCTGAGGCTCCAGAGGACCGAGGGGAGCTCCTCGAGCCATCTTTTGCCGAACTTGTCGAGCTTGTTGAAGATCCGGGGTTTAAGCCCTTGCAGTATCATCCCGTTGGCCCGCTCTACTTGTCCGTTTGTCTGGGGGTGCGCCACCGAGGACCAGACGATGCGTATCTGGTGCTTATCGCAGAAGGCTCGGAACTTCATCCCCGTGAATTGGGTTCCGTGGTCGGTGATGATAGAGTTCGGGACTCCAAAACGGTGGATGATGTCGGTGAAGAAGAGCACCGGCTGCTCGGACCGGATGTTGGTGACGGGGCGCGCCTCGATCCACTTGGAGAATTTGTCGATGGCGACGAGCAGATGAGTGAAGCCCCCGGGCGCCTTCTTGAGGGGTCCTACCAGTCCAAAACCCCACACGGCGAACGGCCATGTGATGGGGATGGTCCAGGAGTGCCCGAGCCCGGTAGGTGCGTCCCCGACGGGCGTAGTACGGTAGCCTTCAGTGCGTACCACACACAATGGCGTCGGCGACCGCGGTCGGCCAATAGAACCCTGTTGGAAGGCGGCGCCGACGAGGGAGGCGGGGCGGCGTGGTGACCGCACACACCGGCGTGGATCTTGCGGACTAGGGGCGAGGCCCTCCTCGGCCGTGATGCACCGCTGCAGGACCCCTGAGGGGCTTCGTTTGTAGAGCTCATCCTCTATAACGACGAAGGACTTCGCTTTCCTCGCGATGCGCCGCCCTTGGTTGAAGTCCTCGGGGAGGGCGCCTCGGACGATCCATCGGTATGGCTTTCTCCATCGGCTTGGCTCGGCCTCCGGATCCTCCCGTCGATCTCCATGACCTCGGCACTCGACTCCGAGGATGCCTCGGAAGCCGAGGGGCCTCGCGCCGAGGGAGCCTCGGACGTTTTCCTGACCCCGAGGGGGGGTCGGAGCGTTCCTCCGAGGCCTCATCCTGCCCACCGAAGGTGACGGAGGGGGGGCGCGAGGTTCTTAGTGAAGACGTCGGGGGGAGCCGGGGCTCTTCCAGCGGCGATCTTGGCGAGTTCGTCGGTGGCTTCGTTGTGCCTCCCGGACGACGTGGTTGAGTTCGAGGCCGTCGAAGTTGTCCTCCGGCGGCGCTGCACCGCCTTGCGACGCTGCGTCCATCTTGGGGTCGTGGGCGGCTTGAGTCCTTCATGACACAGTCGATGACGAGCCGCGAGTCCCCTCGGACATCGAGGCGCTTGACGCCGAGCTCGACGGCGATCTTCAATCCGTTGAGCAGGCCCTCGTACTCCGCCATGTTGTTCGATGCTGGGAAGTGGAGGCGGATTACGTACCGCATATGCACCCCGAGGGGAGAGACGAAGAGGAGGCCGGCGCCGGCTCCGGTCTTCATCAGGGACCCGTCGAAGTACATCGTCCAGCATTCCGCCTGGAGCTGGGGTGGTGGAAGCTGAGTGTCGGTCCACTCTGCAAGGAAGTCGGCCAAGACTTGAGATTTGATGGCCTTCCTCGGCGTGTAGGAGAGGGTCTCTCCCATGAGCTCGACGGACCACTTGGCAACCCGCCCCGAGACCTCCCGATTCTGGAGGATTTCTCCCAACGGGAAGGAAGAGACCACCGTCACGGGGTGGGCATCGGTAATGCTTGGGAGCTTGCGCCGAGTTAGGACCACCGCCGTAGAGCGCTTTCGGATCTGCGGGTAACGGATCTTGGTCTCGGACAGCACCTCGCTGACAAAGTAGACCGGCCTCAGTACCGGTAGAGTGTGGCCCTCCTCCTGCCTTTCGACGACGATGGCTGCACTGACCACCTGCGTTGTTGCAGCAACGTACAAGAGGAGGGGTTCACCTTCGGCAGGCGGGACAAGGATCGGGGCGCTAGTGAGGGCAGTTTGAGCTTGTCGAGGGCCTCCTGGGCCTCGGTGGTCCAGGAGAAACGCTCGGATTTTCTTAGCAGGCGGTACAGGGGCAGGCCCTTCTCACCGAGCCGTGAGATGAAGCGGCTGAGCGCCGCGAGGCAGCCCATGACTCACTGCACGCCCTTCAGATCCTTGATCGGCCCCATGCCTGTCACCGCGGTCACCTTCTCCGGGTTGGGCTCGATGCCACGTTTGGAGACGATGAAGCCAAGGAGCATGCCTCGGGGGACCCCGAAGACGCACTTCTCGGGGTTAAGCTTGACGCTCTTGGCCTTGAGGCACCGGAAAGCGATCTTGAGGTCGGAGATGAGGTCGTCGGCTTTTTTGGTTTTGACCACGATGTCGTCGACGTAGGCTTCTACGGTTTCACCGATGTGGTCACCGAAAACGCCCAGCATGCACCGCTGGTACGTGGCCCCCGCGTTCCTGAGCCCGAAGGGCATCGTCACGTAGCAGTACATGCCGAACGGGGTGATGAAAGACGTCGCGAGCTGGTCGGACTCTTTCATCTTTATTTGGTGGTAGCTGGAGTAAGCATCAAGGAAGGATAAGAGCTCACACCCCGAGGTGGAGTCGACTATCTGATCTATGCGTGGTAAGGAAAAAGGGACCTTCGGACATGCTTTATTCAAACTAGTATAGTCTACACACATCCTCCATTTTCCACTCTTCTTCCTAACCAGTATAGGATTAGACAACCACTCGGGATGGAACACCTCCTTGATGAATCCGGCCGCCACAAGCTTGTTCACCTCCTTGCCAATGGCCCTGCGCTTTTCCTCGTCGAATCGGTGCAGTCGCTGCTTCACCGGTCTGGATCCGGCCCGGATATCAAGGGAGTGCTCGGCGACATCCCTCGGAATGCCTGGCATGTCCGAGGGACTCCACGCCGAAGATGTCCATGTTCGCGGAGGAGGAAGTCGACCAAAGACGGCTTCCTATTTAGGGTCGAGGGAGTCAAGATCTTCACCGCCTTGCCTGACGAGGTGGAGGGGGTCGGCGGGACCTCCCTCACCCCATCGAGGCGGCTCGAAGGTGCCGGGCGTGGCGCTTGGAGTCGAGGGCCTCGGAGGCGACTATGGCCTCGGCGTGCTCGATGGCCTCCACGTCGTAGTTGAACGCGTGCTCGTAGGAGGAGCCAACGCTGATGACGCCGTTGGGACCCGGCATCTTGAGGAGGAAATATGTGTATTTCGGGACCGCCATGAACTTCGTGTACGCGGGACGTCCGAGGATGCCGTGATAGGTTCCTCGGAAGTCAACCACGTCGAAGGTGATGACCTCCCTGCGATAGTTCGACGGCGTTCCGAAGACGACGGGGAGATCGATCTGCCCGAGGGGCCAAGCACGCTTGCCTGGCACGATGCCCTGAAAGGGAGAATGAGAGGGTCGGAGGTGCGGGCGCTCCATCCCCAACAGGCTGAGGGTGTCGGAGTAGAGGATGTTGAGGGCGCTGCCGCCATCCATCAGCACCTTGGTCAGCCGGACGTTGCCGACGACAGGGTCCACCACGAGCGGGTATCTCCCTGGGTTCGGTACGTGGAGCGGGTGGTCGTCGAGGCCATAGGTGATGGCCTCGGCAGACCACGGTAGGTACCGTGGCGTGGCGGGGTGCACCGAGAGCACCTCTCGGCGCTCACGCTTGATCCGGGGCGCGGGGTGAGGTTCGCCGGGAGGCCTCCGATGATCATAAAAACATCGTGGACCTCCGGGAATCCTTCGCCCTTGCCTTCCTCCTCCTTCTTCTTCTTGTCCTCGGGCGGGGGGAGCTTCTGATAGAATCGGCAGGCCAAGTCACACTCCCCCATGGTGTGCTTGACAGGGAACTTGTGGAAGGGGCACGGCTTGTTGAGCATGTCGTCGAACGCCCCGGGCCCCGGGGGGCCTCGGGGTGCCTCTGGTCGGCCGCGGCGACGAGGTCGTCCTCGGAGTCCTCCTCCTGCTCCTTTTTGCCTTTCCTCCCCTTCCACTTGCCCCTCCTGTTCTTCTTGGGGTTGCGGGCTGCTTTGCTCCCTCGGCTCCTTCGTCCCTACCGCTTCCCTTTGTCGTTGGCGCCGTGGAAAATGGCTCCCACTGCCTCCTCGCCGGAGGCGAAGTTCATTGCCACCTCGAACAGCTCGTTGGCGCGTGGAAGGCATCTTTTAGCCCGGTTTGTGGACCAGCTCCTTGCGGTTGTTCCGTCCCAGAACGTGCCGATGATGGCGGTGCCGGCCACGTTGGGCAGCTCGGTGCACTTCTTGGAGAAGTGGCGGATGAAGTCGCGGAGCGACTCGTCGGCTTCCGCGGCAACAAGGAGATCCCGTGAGTTCCCTGGCGCACGTATGTGCCCCCGGAAGTTCCCCACAAAGACCTTGACCAGTCGCCCCTGGGCTAAGATCGTGCGGGCGGGAAGGTGCTCAGCCAAGCCCGAGCGGCGTCGCCAGTGGAGAGGAAGGTTGCGGATGATGAGCACATGCGTCGTCCGCCCGCCCAATGGCGAGCCAGTGGTAGTCGTTGAGCCGGACCTCGGGGTTTGTCTCTCCCGAGTACTTGGTGAGGTTGGTCTGCCGAAACCGAAAGGGGAACCGAGCCCCTCTGCGGTTTCCGGCCGGGCGCGAGGCCCGGGGCCAGCGTCATCATGATCCTCGTCATTTGTCGCGCACCGCCTAGCGGTGGCGGTCGCGTTAGATCAGCGCCCTTGCCTCCCTCACGGCGTTGCGCAGCGTCGCCCGTCGTTGAAACACCCCTTGGGGGCCAATCACAGATGCGCTTCGCGAAACTGGCCGCCAGCAGAAAGGTCCAGGTGGAGAGGCTGAACCTCGCGCTCCTCCCGGGGGGGGCACCCTCGGGCTCCTGGATCACGCCGAGCACGAGGGCGTGAGGCTGAGCTCTCGGCTCTGGCCCGGGCTGCGGCGGTCTCGATGTAGCCTCGCACCTCGTCGCTTGAGATCACGGCGCCCCTCCGAGGTGGAAGGCTCACAGCGCTCCTTCGAGATGGGGCCCCGTGGCTAGCTGCAACGTTACAGCACCTTATTTGGAAAGCGGGGAGGATGCTCGCCCCTTTAAATTAGATTGGCTTGATCCCTCGGAGTGGGCGTCCGCAGGCGTCTTTGCCGTGCGAAGGCTTCAGGTTGTCGCTTGGCCCAGTGGCCTTGCTCGAGCGCCTATCTTACGCCGTAGGCGAAGACGGTAGTGGTCAAGCTTAGCCCCGAGGTCGCGGATCTGCTTTCGACGGTGGGTCGACGTGGCTCCCGAGGCGTGGGCTGGCTGGGTCCTCCGCCCTTGGAGTGGCTACGAGCGGCGGGGTCCGTTGCTCCTGGCCCGGCGGACGAGAAGCACCCCGGATCCCCCGGGTCGCAACCACGGGGCGGGCCTCGGCAAGGTGCCTAGGATCATGGTCCCGGTCATCGCCGTCGCTGTCGTTGGCGTTGGCACCAAGTTCCTCGACCTCCACGTGGTAGCATTCGCACGCGGATCATGCATGTCGTCCGGGGTCGGAGTCGGGGCAGCCCGAAGGCGTGCTCGGGATGAGCCCCCGACTGTGGTCCTCGAGGTAGCACCGGATTGGGTGGACGTAAGGCGCGCGCCGGGCCGCACCACTCCGCCCGCCTCGATCGGTACTCCTCGTAGGCGTGGACGGATCCGTCAGGGATATCCGTGCTGAGGTGCTCCGTAGAGCGCCGCCTACGACGTGGACGCCTCCTCCAGGCTCCCATGGCTGCGGAGACCAATGCCGCACTCGTGGCGGCAAAGATTGGTCATGCCGAACGGTTGGCGTGGTGAGGGTGGCGGTGAGCATCCCTACGGGAGGCGTCGCCCACCGCTGCCGCCGAAGTCCTCCTCCATCCTCACCGGGCGCCGTGGCGAGCCCGGCCCGCGGTGCCTCCTACTTGGCCGGGCCGGTGAAGGGTCCACCAGGGCCTCGTCAAGAGGTCCCTAAGCCTCGGTGGGAGGAGCTCCATATCGTACTGGACTCCAGTCGACACGAACTCGAGCTCTCCAAACCGGATCAGGGTCCCCGGCTCCAAACCGGGCCGGGTGGAGAAGAGTTGGGGCTAGGAAGCCCCCACGAGGCGTGGTCACGGCTGCTGGCCATCCGGAGTTTTGGCGGGAAGAGAAGCGAAACACGCACTGAAGCCCCTACCTGTCGCGCCAACTGTCGGTTGGTGGCCCTAGCACCAACGAGTGAATTTATGGTGCGTGCTCCCAACTCCGGGTGGTGTGCAAGATGGACACAAGGATTTATACTTGGTTCGGCAAGAGAAGGCCCTACGCCCAATTGGGGGTGAGGAGTTCTTGTATTATCTTGCACCGAGGTGCTCGTAGGTAGGGTGTACAAGCAATGAGAGAGGGACAGGGTCCCAAGTCTCGTGGGTGATTGAGTAAGGTGCTAATATCGGGCTCGTGTCTCTCCTATCCCCTACGGGCTCCTGCCTCCCCCTTTTATAGCTGTAAGGGGAGGGCAGGTCCTTACAAGAGGTGGTCGTGTTCATGGCGAGGTCGTGGGCTTCTGTCCTCCATCGCCCGAGGCCTTGGAATGGGCAGGCTGTCCCAGATCGTGACGAGGCGGTGGCGGCGTCGCCTCCCCGCACCGTGGGTCGGAATGACGGACGTCCCCGCTTGGAGTTGGCGGAGCGTGATGGAGGGGGATGGTGGAGCCCCGTAGCTTCTTGTAGCATTGACCCGCTTGGAATCCGAGGCTCGGGAGGCCTCGGAGCTTGTCGTCGTCACGGGAGTGGTTGGAACATTTAGCGGGACGGTCGTCGGCGCAGGTCGCCCATCCCGGCTCGGGAGCTCACGGGGTGGACCGTTGGTTGACCGAGGGGGTCCAGTCCACCTCCCGCACGGGGGTGACGTCACCGTCGTCGTTCAAAGCGGCGGATGGCGCCCGGGGTTCCGGCGATGGGACCTGGCGAGAGAGTTAGGCGGCCACGGCGTTCCACAAAGGACGGGCGTGGCCTTCACTTTGGGGGTCGCGTAAGCATGATCACCGGCGTGGGTCGCGACGGGATTAATTTCCCATCCCCGTCGGGCGCTGGTCGCTCCGACATGAGATGAGGACGGGTGGTGGATATGCGTCTAATTGGTGGTACGGCTTTGACCTCCCTGGCGGTGCGTCCCCGCCCGAGGCCTGGTTGCCAAGGGCTCGGGGCGGGACGGAAGCTGGAGGCTCGTCCCGAGGCCCCCGGAGCCGGGGGGGCTCGGGCGAGGCGGAAAAATGGAAGCTCGTCTCGAGGCCCCGGCGCCGGGGGCTCGGGCGAGGCGGAGAATTGCTCCCCCGCCCCCCCCCCTTAGCGGGGTAAGCTCGGATGGGCTAGAGGCCGTGCGCTTGCTCCGGTGCCCCGGAGCCGCGGCCCAGATAGAGTAGTGGGAGGCCTGTTGGGCCAAGGTTTGCGTTTGTTGGGCTTTCCTTAAGGGGGGTCTTATCTTGGTCCCCGACAGTAGTGATGGACCTTACATTCCATGGCTTGTAATCTGAAAAATTAGTGTCTGTACTATAAACCAAGCCGTACCTTGAATTTGTCCCGTCCTCTGCCCGCCACTGCACTCCTTTTTTGTAGGTAGTCACGGTAGTGGAGCAAACTATCCACTCTTTCTTCATTGGTATTAACAGGTAGCATTTTTTTGTTCAATTCGTGACTCAAATTTTATCATTCAAGTGTCCTTTGATTAATATCATTTAAAATTTTTAGGTTTAACTTATACTATAATTTTTCATAGAAACATGTATTACTTAATTTATACTATCATTATTCATAGAAACATGTATTGTTGTTGTTTAGGAAAGTTATTTTAGTCTAAGTTCGCCGTATCTAAAATTTCTAGTTGCATCCGCCACTGGATACCATGTATTAGTATAATGCAATTTGTTTTTGTAAGGATGTACCTTATTGCAATTTATTTTTACTATTGTGGCATGTTACGTTAAAATGTTTCCTTGTTTTGTTTTTTAGGTGTCTATTTTAGTTTTAAGTATTCATTTTTCAGTTTCATTTTTTTTTCTAGTTGTCAATTTCATTTCTTTTTTTTTGGTAGCTATGTTGTCAATTTCATTTTTGTTTCTGTTTGCTATTTCAGTTATTAGATTCTAGTAGCTATGTTGTCAATTGTAGCTATTAGTTTTTGTTTGCTATTTTAGTTTCCATTTAATAATTTTAGTTCTATTTTTTAGTTGCCATTTTTAGTATTAGTATTTTTAATTTTGATGTGGTTACAAGTCATAATTTTGCATATCTTGTCACTTGCTCAAAATATGACTTGCTACATACTTTAAAATTAAACTTGCCATACACAAGTTTGAGTTGGTAATTTCAGTCCTAGTTTTATGTCTCATTTCTTTGTTCTTTTTAGTGTTTCTACTTTAGGCTTTTTTTCATATTTTTTACTTTCAGTTTTCATTCATTTCTTTAATTTTTAGTATTTAGTAGTTTTTATGTCTTTTTAGTTTTAGTCTCAGTTTTTAATTTAGGTTTGAATTTTAGTTTTAGTTTTCAGTTTTTCATTATGTCAACTTTATTTTTCAGCTTACGGTTATTCAATTTTAGTCCTATTTTCTAGTTGTTATCTCTAGTTTAAGTATTTTTAGTTTTCATGTTTTTAAAAGTCATATTTTTTTAGAATTTGTCATTTCACTATATCTTGCCACTTGCTCAAAATATAACTTGCTACATATTTTGAAATGAAACTTGCCACACACAAGCTGAAATGTTTTTGGTAATTTCAGTTTAAGTTTTATGTTTCATTTCTAAGTTTTCCAATGTTTCTACTTTAGTTTTCAGATTTTTTGGTCAATTTTAGTTTTATATTTTTGTACTAGCAACTTTAGTATTGAATAGTGGTAACTGATTTAATAAATCTCTTAGCACATATTTACGCACAAATTGCTATTAAAATAATTTTTTTGAAATATATACAAGTGGGATCTAGTTTTGTTCGTCTCATCACGTAGATTGTATCGATACAAACAGAATTTAAAACGGATACACCTTTTACAAATTATAGTAATTCAAAGAAATGTTTTTGTTTTCCGATTTGCGTGCAAGGTAGCTGTCTGCTGTCTGATCATATGCCGTTCGTCACATGCACTTCGCGCCTTCGCGGGCGTGGGGCAGGGCTGGGGTCCATTGGCCGCATGCAGTGGGAGTAGGAGCGTCGAGCTCAGTCGCTGTGCAGGCTATGGGTCGCGCGCTCCCGTACTGCGCGACCTGTCGCGCAATATCCTCGTCCTAATTTTTTTTATCAATCATCGGGTATGTAGCTTGCTTGTTGTAATTGTAACACAAATCACCTCTGCTGAAGAAGTCATTAAGTATAAACTTTACTGTATTTGTTTTTAATCTACCCCTTAATACTGAAGAACATGCTAATTTTCTTTTTCCATCATTTGACAGTCCTGAGCATATGTCTTCCCTCCAAAGCAAATCGTATGACTGAGTCTGCGTAAACCAATTCTAAATCTGAGGGCATGTTTGATCCCTCTTCTAAACTTCTAAATGTTTTAGATCACTTTAGCTCAATTTTGTGCTCTAAAGCTTTAATGTAAAGTGGTCTAAAATTTAGAGCTAACTTTACGTTACTTATTTGAAGCTTTAACTCTAAAGTTTGGAGGAAGAAATCCAAACATACCCTAAATCTTGTTGATTATTGGTGTCCATTAGTCGTCCATGTGCTATTTGACTTTTCCTCCATCTTATATCTTGGGTTTTTTCTTCCTTATGACTCGCATCTATCATGCATTGGCCAGGCGACCCTTTTTGCCACCGACCTTTCGATCTGTTGATGCATGTCTCCAGTCTCCTAGCATGTGCCCTGTCAGGGCAGCATCAATGTAGGCACATAGACATGTTAGTCTTAGCAAAAAGTATTATTCTACATGTGCAATATACAGATTTAGGGCTACCACCTATCAAACCAATGCATGTACATAGACATGCTAGCCTTAGCAAAAGGTATTGTCCACCACAACTTTTGTATAGTGCCAAAAAGTAAATCATGCACCTACCTTTTCCTCTCTCCAACTCTCTCTATTTCTCTCTCATTTAGGTGCCTTGTTTCTACGACCGTGCTAAAGTGTAAGATGAGGCTATGGTGATTCATTCTGTAGGTCACTCTTACCCTCTGTGAGGCTACCGATCCATTTAATATGGCAGTAACAAGCTGATGTAGAGGCTAGGCAACACGACATGGTGGCATGTTAGGGTTGGCCTCACTGTCTCAGTGGGAAAGTAAACGTGAGTCCCGACACATGCAATAAATCCATGACATCCATCCACATCAAGATCCTAACAGCACATCGCTAACCAAGGAGGCACTCTTTTTCACAAAAAGGGTCTAGGATCGAAGACCCATGACCTTAATCATAATAAATAGAGCATGGCTAAGGCCCTGTTTGTTTCGTTTAGTCCCTAAAATTTAGTCAGACCCTGTTTGTTTGCATGGACTAAACAGGACTAAACACGCTTAAGGGTGCTTAAAAAAGACAGATTTGCCCCCACTGCTGCCTGCAAGGCGCTTCTTCTTTGCATGGCGCGCTTCGTGCCGCCTGGCGCGCTCCTCCTCGCTTGGCGCCTCCCCCGCTTGGCGCTTCTTTGTTGCCTTGGTTACAGAACAGAGAATACATCCATATAGTTTTCAAATTTCATCCATACAGTCAAGGCCTATTTGGTGGTGCTTGCCAAATTCATGTAATATAGATTCCAACGATTCCAAAATATGTTCATAAGCAAATACATGCATAAAGTTTTCAAAGTTCATCACAGTTTGAAATACAAATATTTGAACAATATCATCTTTCATCTAAAATACAACCCATCAGCTATGTCATCTCTAAACTGATTCATATTCTCGATCCTCGGGCAGGTCATGTGCTTCTATATTGGGCTCGGGGAGGCGATGGTGCACCAGGCACAAAGTACTCATCACGATCACACATGTCAAAGTCTTGATCTGACATAGCACTAGCCCTAATAAAATTATGAAGTGCCATACAAGCCATGATAATTTGACTCTGCTTGGGCATTGGGTAGCTACTTATGTGCTTCAAAATTCTCCACTTGTTTTTTAAAACTCCAAAAGCCCGCTCAATTACATTCCGAAGAGATGAGTGTGAATAATTGAACAACTCTTTTTTACCTCTAGGTCCTGGTCCCTTTCTATACTCTGGAAGATGATATTTTGTACCTCTGTATGGTGCAAGATAACCAGCCTGGTTTGGGTAGCCAGAGTCCACAAGATAATATTTCCCTGCAACCAATATATTTTAATTTGTAAGCACAGAATAGTACATCTCCACAAAAGAAAACTATGTTAGTAGTGCATAATACCTTCAGGTGGCTCAGGAAACACATGACCAAATTTGTTCCTTGCATCTTTGAACACTCTCATGTCATGAACTGAGCCAGGCCATCCAGCCAACACAAATGTGAACATCATATCAAAGTCACACACTGCCATGACATTCTGAGTGGGAACACGCTTCCTCCCTGTGTGCTGAACTACATTCTTCAATGGTACGGTCACAAGTATATGGGTTCCATCTATGGCTCCTATGCAATTATCAAAGAATGGAGCAAACCTAGTAGATTTCAATCTTGAATGCACAGTTGTAAAGAGAGGGTCACGTGGCCTAATGATATCACCCGCTAACCTCGCTAACACTTGTCAACACCTTCCTCGAAACTTCCTCGCTACATGTTTCTTTGGACCTACTGAGAATCTATTAGCTGCCTGTCTCATACTCTGAGGTGCCCCACAAACCCAAAGAAACATGCCCAAAGCCTCCTTTGAAGGCATCTTCTTAGTTGACTTCAACCCATATGACTGAACTAGGGTATTATGAAGTTTTTCAAACACAGGCCTACTCATTCTAAACATGTCAAAACAATAGGTGTAGTCTTCTAGTGTTCTGCACACCCAATCATACCCACTTTGCCTTGTCAGTGCGTGTCTATTAACATATAAGTCCATTAGGTGACATAACAATTGCATAAAAAAACATTCAAAAGCACTCAACCATTGTCACCATACACTGAGCTAATTTGTAGACAATACAATTACACTGCACTATAGATTTTTTAGCACACAATTCACAAAGATATAGAGGAAAATGTATAGTTCGGTTGTCCTAATATCAACAAAGAACAAACAATATACAGAGCACACACAGGACTCATGACAATTCAATTACTTTGGAATTTTGCACTCAATTATTAGATAGATAGGAAACATATGCAATGCACTTACAACTTGTTGAGTGTTCTCATCTGCAAAAATCCATGTTGCCGATGCCATCATCACTCTCGGAGGGCGGGGTAGTAGATGATGCAGAAAATTCCCTCGACCCGCTTGCAAAGGCATCTTGGTTGGCGACGACCACCACCCATCCATGTGCTCCGGTGGCTGTTGCCGGGGCCAAAATCCGGCGCCAGCTGCAGCGCATGGATGGTGGATCTGCCACGGCCTCGCCCCCCGCCGGAGTCGGCACAAAGACCTCCACGCCCGCGTCCTCCTCCACCGCCCGGTCATGCGAGGAGGCATGAAACCGGCCGTCCCCCCGATCCGCACGCCGGCCGCCGACGTTCAAGGGGCCTTGCTCTTCGAAGGCCGAGGAGGAGAAGTCTGGTCCATGGGGTGGACTTGGTGGCCGCCGCCGTTGAGAATGCCGGAGTAGGCGTCGAGGTAGGGGAACTCCGGCCGGCTGTTCAAATCAAGATCCTCGAAATCCCGGGCGAGGGGAGGGACGGCAGCGCCGGTGCCGGTACGACGACGATCGAGAGCCGAAGCCCCACTCGTCCCGCCGCCGGGAGAAGAAAGGACCGCCTCCGACCAGCAGATCCGGCGCATCTCGGTAAATGCTCCGGTGGTTCTCCATGGGGACGGTGGACGCGAGGTGGGGTGGCGCCGAGGATGGGAGCAGGGCGGCGGAGGACAGCGTAAGGGCGCAGGGGCGGGCGGAGGAAAGAAGAAGGCAGCCGTCGGGCGCGAGAGGCGATGCGGGAGGACGGGCGGCGGAGGAAAAGCGCTGCGGGGGAGCGACGAATACCGAGGGGTAAGGGGAGGAAAACTACCCTTTTAGTCCCTTTTAGCTCCCCTTGCCGACTAATCCTACTAAAGATTAGTCCCTCCAAAAGCAAGGGTTGTTTGGGTGATTAGGGACTAAAAAGGACTAAAGTTTAGTCCCTAAAGTTTAGTTCCAATGAAACAAACAGGGCCTAATAGTGTCCCACCTAGATATCTTTTTTTGACGGATGTAAACCCTGCTTTTATAGAAAGCAAAATCCTACCTAGCTATCAGTCCACCATATAATAGTTGCTTACTAGAACATACTACAACATTAATATATGGCTTACTTTCTTCTCTCACAATTTTTTTTGTTCTTGTGTTTGAGCTGGTCAACCCAATTCCCTTTTCTCTCCTCTATCTCACCATTTGGCTCACATACGACCCTTTAATATACTTTTTCTAAAATAAATTGGCCTTTTAATAGCTTTGCTCGTACATGGTCTTATCACATGGGTAGCTTAGTATTTCAATAATGAAATGATGTTCACGGGGAGAGAAATCAAGAGGAAATATGAAGTCCAAACATAAGTTTCTTCGAATTATAAGGACATGAGGTGGTTGATCTAGAGAAATTCTTTGATTGTCAATCCCTCCTAAGCCAAACTTCTCAAATTTTAATGTAATAAATTATTATAATAATGCACCCACCTCTTCCAAGTAAACTTATTTAATCTTCTTGATGTTAATATGCTTTTATAAAAACTTGATATGTATGTGAAAAACTTAGTAATTAATGCATTTCTTCATACACGTTGCACGCATGTATGATACGGTACATAATGAAAGGTAAGATAATGGATAAGAAAACTATCTTTTTAACTGTCGACACGTGTGTATACTTTGAAAATGAAGAGTCAAAGGTACATACCAGATGACACCTTAAAAATCCAGAGGAGATATAGATATGCTGGCACTTTGCAGTTGGCACACTCGTGTAGTCGTTGCATTGGCATGACGGTGACGGCCTCATAAAAAAGAAAAAAAAAAAAAAAAGGCCCTTTGGCATGGCTTCATGCGTGACGCCACCTCTTCCACGGGCAACAGGGTAAGCGGTAAGCGGCGAACGGCGGCGTCAGCGCTGATGCCTCCTCCTGCTACGACCGCCTATAAATACACCTCGCCGGCCGCCGTCGAAGCCCCGCCACAACACGCCGGCACAAGCACAAGCACATCTCTGTTGCCCCACACGCCCGCCGCCAAGCCAAGCATCGGACCACCGACCGACCGCCGTCATGGCTACCGCCGGTGAGGCCGAGGTGACGGTCGTCGACTTCTGGGCGAACGGCTTCGGGATGCGGGCGCGGATCGCGCTGCGCGAGCTCGGCGTCGCCTTCCGGTACGTCGAGGAGGACCTCCGCGTCCGCGAGCGGAGCGAGCTGGTGCGGCGCATGAACCCCGTCCACCGCTCCGTCCCCATCCTCATCCACGGCGGCCGTCCGGTCTGCGGTTCCGTCAACATCCTCGAGTACATCGACGAGGTCTGGGGCAAGAAGGCGAGTCGTCGGCCCAGCTTGCTCCCGCACGACCCGCTCCAGAGGGCCCACGCCCGCTTCTGGGCTGACTTTGTTGACCAAAAGGTAAACCATTTCCATTCCTTAATTAATACCTGTTCATTCTCTAATAAGTATAATAAGATTTGTATTATGACAAAATGCACCTCCAATACGTATTTTACAGTAATAATTTAATAGACCTAATTTGATTCGTACAGTGAAAATTTAAAAAATTTAACTTGTTAGAACAAATCAAAACGACTTAAAAAGCCAAGGAGTATATGCTTTCTGTATGTACATTAAAACATACTTGGGAAAATAATGTTGAAAGCAACATATCAAGTACAAAATCTTAAATTTGCCACAATCCACTTTTATTTGATTATAGGTGTTTAGCACCCAGACGAGGTTCCTTAAGAGCAAAGGCGACGAGAAGGCGGCGGCAAAGGCAGAGCTCCTGGAGCAACTCAAGCGCCTCGAGGAGGTGCTCGGGGAGAAGGCCTTCTTCGCCGGCGACGAGTTCGGGATTCTTGACGCCGTCCTCATCCCGTTCTCGAGCATGTTCCATGGGTACGAGCAGCACGGAGGCTTTGATCTTGACGTGGAGTGCCCGGGCTTGATGCGTTGGGTGAGGAGGTGCAAGGAAAGGGAGAGCGTCAAGGGTGTCCTCCCCGACGAGAATGAGATGTACGAGCTGCACAAGAAGTGGTACGGTATAGAGTGAACCAATGAGTGGTTCAGATGGAATGATGCTAGCTTAGGAGAGCTTTCTTTTAACTGCAATTGAGTGTCTTGTATATCTGTTTTACATTTGATTGAACTTCTATTGTTATGTGCTCAATTAGTTTCTGTTTTTTTGTTTAGCCTCTCTCATCTGGGTACAGCTGTAGTATCTGCTCATGTATAACTCACACTAACTCTACACACGCACACCACATGTACACAAGCAAACCTACAACTACACTCCTCACTACTAGATCGCGTCCTTTGTGAGATCACCGGGTCCATCATGCATCTGTAAACGACGGACGCGTCGTATTCCCTTTCATGGTTCCACACACGAAAGGCACCTGATATTTATATGGGAGCAAGTCCCGGTGAGGAAAACGCAGTCGATCCCAGGGATCGAACCTGCGCCCGTCCGCTTGCCACTGCAAAGACAGACCACACGAGCTAGCGCTCGGCCTCAATTAGTTTCTGTTGCCCATCTCTTGAAAATCTTTTTTGGTGGCTGTGCTAAATTGTGTACTGTATCCAATTTTTTTACTACAAAGGCGTTTAGTAGTACAACAAGCTAATTATAATTTATTTTCTAATAATTAACTTGTCGAAAATATTATGGAAGGAGCACAGCAATATAATTTTGAAAAGCGAGCTCACTAAAAATATTCCAAAAAAAAAAAGAAAACGACCTCATCAGTCCTTAGTCACTGTCGACAGATATCGTTCCAGAGCTTGGATAGCGTAGCGGTGGACGACCCGCCAACCTCGACGGCCTTCCGGCACGCCGCCTGCATCTCCTTGGCCTTCTCCCTCGCCTGCCTCCCCTCGTCGCCGCCGCCCATCAGCTCCTTCACGGCCCGCTCAAACTCCGCCGCGTCCACGAAGTTATCCCTCCTCCTGTCCACCTCCATTGCCACGGCGACGCCCATGGCGGCCACCAGCGCGAACGCGTTCAGGTGCTGCTCGGCGTACAGCGGCCACGGCGCCATGGGCACGCCGAACCACAGGCTCTCCAAGATCGAGTTCCACCCGCAGTGCGTCACGAAGCCGCCCACGGCCGCGTGCGCGAGGATCTCCTTCTGCGGCGCCGTCGTCGGCCACACGAGCCCCCTGTCCCTCGTCCGCTCCACGAAGCCCTCCGGCAGCAGCGCCGCGAGGTCAGCGTCCGTCGGGCTCCACCTCCACGCGCCGGCCGCCGGTGCGCCGCGCAGCACCCAGAGGAACCGGTGCCCGCTGCGTTCCAGGCCGCGGGCGACCTCGTGCGCCCGCGCCGCGGTGAAGAAGCCGCCGCTCCCGAAGCAGAGGAACACCACGGACGCCGGAGGCTGCGTGTCCAGCCACCGCACGCACTCGTGCGGCGGTTCGGTCGCCGGCGAGGGGAATGAGATGACCGGGCCGATCGGGTACAGCGTCGGAGCAGCCCGGCTCCCGGTCCCGCGCGTGCACCGGCCCTTGGCGATGGCGGACAGGACGCCCTCCTCGAGCTCGGCGGCCGTGTTGACGATGATGCCGTCGGCGTCCATGAAACGCTTGCCGTGGTACGCGTACCACGTGCATTCAGGCAATTTCCTTCGCATGATCGGCGTCGGGAGGGAGAGCGGCGGCACCGGTGGCAGCCCGGGGATGTCGGCCGCGCCGTCCATCTCCCCGAACTCGCCGGCCACCTCCTCACACAGCGCCGGCAGGCGGAGGAAGAAGGAGAGCACCGCGGCGTTGCAGGTGAAGTACACGTACGCCGGCACGGCGAGCTCGTGGGCCACGTCGACGAACGGGGTGCAGAACAGGTCGAGCACGAGAGCGGCCACGGGGCGCGCCATGCCCGAGACGGCCGCCCTGACGTGGGGCGCGTGCAGCTCCACGACCCGGGAGATGTACTCGACGGGGCCCGCGGAGTCCGTCGGCGGCTCCACGGCGGGGAGCCGGTGGAAGCGGACGTCCAGGCCGGCGGCGGCTTCCTCCGCCCGGCGTATGTCGCCCTCGAGCTCGGACGCGTGCTGCTCCGTCGGCGGCCGCATGACGAGCACGGTGACCGAGAGCGCCCGCCCGCCGCCGCTGGCGAGAAGCCGCTTGCCGGCTTCTAGCATGGGCATGAGGTGGCCGGCGCCCCAGACCGGCAGCAAGACGACGGTCGGGGTTGCCATATCCATATGTGGTTCTCAGGTGCACGGACTAGAAGAAGCGACAGAGTGGTTTGTGGATAACGGCTTTCTGGGTAATCTTGCAGTATCGAGACTGTCATGACGACGAATGATTCAGGACTGCAAATGTTACCATTCTCTATTCTTTCTTTTAAAGAAAATCCACCTTGCGCCCCACACCCGATTGATGCCTTATCCAACTTACCAAATTATAAACGATACAATTGGAATTTCTCACCTTAATCAACCATAATCAATCACAATAATCCATAAGACCAAACACTCTGAATCCTTCTGATTACAATAATCCAATACATAACCCAAATTAGAATAATTAAGCTGTGATCCAAACAGGCTTGGGGAACGTGTTTGATTGTTAATCCCTTGGTATTTCTCAAACTTCTGATCAAATTTGTAGAAAATGGAAAGTCTGTTACACCGATAGTAGACGATTGCAACGGAAGCTTCCGATCGAGGGAATGTAGGAGACCTATGCATGAGTTGAATTGACTTGTCTGGCTAATGTTTAGGACCTATTTAGAATAGAGGAATTGAAAACACAGGAATGGAAGGAAATAGAGAAAAGAGATAAGAATAGAGTGTGAAAACAGAGGTTTGAGAAAATACAGGAAAGCAACTTAGCAAGTTGTTTGGAACACATGAATTTTAAACATAGAAATTTAGAAACCAAATGATAAAGAAGCCAATATTAAAATCACCAACCTCACGTAACAAGAATCTACTTTGTGCTGGTTGTCGCTTCTCTCTATTGGTCACGCACACACTTTGCCTCGGATTTCACTATAAGAATAGAAACCAAAAAAGCTCAGGGGTGGATTTTCTGATTCCTACATTTTGACAAGGGAAGCCAACCTTTCTTTTATACAACAAATGATATCCAACAAGATCACACACAGGCACAACATGTACCAAACAATTCCATAGTGGCGAATCCGTCGACACATACAGGTATTATTATTTCTAATGCAGGACATGCCACCGGTTCCCCCCAGGCGCCCAGGAATGTGCTGTCACCTATACACCGTTACTCCATTCAATTCCCAGCCCTGTTACATGGATCCAGATGTTACACATACGCATCCACCTTACCAGACCAGAACCACCGCAAAGCATCTACATTCAGGCAACTATTCAGGACTCTACTTCAGTCTTGATGGCTGAGGCGGCCGCCTTGGCTTTAGGGGCAGCAGTTTCCCTTCGGCTACAACTTCATCACACTAACTTCCTCTCAGATAACCAGGTTTTGGTGCATTTTCTAAATGGCACGGACCATACAAATCCTCCTGACTGGAGGATTAAAGGCTTCACTCAATCGTTCATCAATGATACCCAACAAAGAAGCACTGCAATTTTCAAGATAGATAGACGACAGAATCAGACAACAGACACTAGCTAGACAAGCTTTGATAGCCTTCACTTCTCAGTCTAGTGATGTATCATGTGTTTGCTCCAACTTAGCACATGTATCTTAGTGCCCTCTTCTTGATGCACTGCAAACTGTCGATCTGACAGCTATACAGTTACTATCAGCTCGCTGTTGTTGAAATAAAAGTTGTTTCTTGTCAAAAAAAAAAACTTTCTTCAGGAAAGCAAAGTTGTGATCCTGCATTCCAAACGGATGGTGACATCAGCAAAGAAAAAAGGAATGACATTCCTTTGGAGTTCCTAGGAGAAAACTGCAATCCAAACAAGGCCTTACCAATCTACTCCCTAAATTGCAAGTTATTTTAGTTTTTTTAAGTTGCTATGCACCTAGACATTATGTAAACATAATAAAATTGTGTATCTAGAATAGTCAGTGGCTTGCAATTTATAATTATTTACGGGTCACGCTGTATGTTATTTAGGTACTAATAAATGTGTAATGCTTGGGAATTCAAGTTTTAAAAAAATCAATCAAAAAGTTATTTTCAAAAAGAAAATATTGTTCAAAATATTTAAGAACTCTACTAAATGAATCCAGCATGCACAGGGCACCTCCTGAGCATGAACGCGCGGCGCACACATGTATGTACTTGAGCCTGCCTGACTGCTGATCATGACCATGCGTGATGCGTTCCACGCCCTCGCCCGACCAACTTTCAAAGCCGGAACGTACGTGTATGTACGTGACCGACTCGGTGTTGACTGTTTTCTCAGTAGACATTACGTAGCGCACGCCGGATCGGAGGCTGTGCCCGTGCCCGACTCGGTTAACAGTTCCAATAATCCCCAGGTACACGCACGCGCGCCTGCAAATAAATAAAAGCACGGCCAGGGTCTCGCCAACAAGCATCAATCTAATCAGGCATACCAAATTGCGTGTCCAGTTTCCTTCCTGTGACGCACTAAGGGCATGTACAGCCCACAGACAGGGGACTGTCTATAAATACTTCAAATCTATCATACAGACAGTTAAAAAGACAACACATACAATCCTTGTCTATTTTATTGTCTGTAAACTGTTCAATGCTTTAAGGGCAACAGCAATGTATAGATCCATGGGTGAGCCTTTAGATGGGTCCCACGTTGATAAGACATCACCTGATATTTTGCCTTCAATGTATAGACATGGGGTGGGTCTTCTGTGTCAAGCACATGATGCCGCTGGCTGAGAGAGAAAGGGGAAGGAGCAGGTTCGATGGATAGGAGCAGGGCCTTTATCGGCTCGAGTTCACAGTGTATGAGACCAGGAGCTATAATCGCATTAAATGCATCAAACCGGGATAGACACGCCCATTGCGGTCGCTCTAAATATAGCCAAGATCAATGATGAATAAATTTTTGTATATCATTGTGTTGCCATTTGATAGAAAAATATATCAAACATAAATACGAACAACATGATTACATATAATTGCATGTTCACACTATCATGCATGTTCACGCCATCTGAACAAACTGACCACACACACTGTAATTCGTTTGTGCACTGTGTGACCAAATTGACAGTACACTTTGATTACACGTTCGCACATTCAGAAAACACAGGGGTTCACACTATCAGTTAAAAACATCATATTTTGGAAGCTTTGGGAATTTACAGAATATTCAGACATAGGCATTGGGAAGCAAAATTTAACAGAACATTCAGATATAGCCATATATATATATATATCTCCCAGACTTCGTCATATCAATCTTCTGCTTGCACTTGCATCTAAAAGAAAAAGATCCAAACTGCTTTCTGAATCTAATGAAGAACCAAACCAATCACCTTTAATTTCCCACTAGCCTTCAGATTCCTGAACCAAACTTTTAAAAGGCCATAAAGTTCTAAGCTAATTTCAGATTCCTGAATCCTGCTTGATGTCCTAAGCGCCGCTGAAGCCTTCCTGGGTCAGCATATTTAGCAGGTGGCGGAGGAAGGCCCACCGGCCACCGGCAAAGACGACGCACCGTCTGCATCAGTCCGCGAGACGAGCACAAGGCACCAAGGCAGCCACCGGCGACGACAGCGAGTACAATGCACTGTCCACACCAGTTCGCATCAGTGTGCAGCCACCAGCGAGCATGAGGACGACGTGCCGTCGAAGACGAGGAGGAGCTGCAGACGCCAGCAAGCCTCGTCCCGGCCACCGGCGAGGCCGGCGCGTCCGTGTCCATCCGCGACGACGAAGTAGAGGCGGAAGGGATTGGCGCGAAGGTAACGAACCTCTACTGGATCCCATGCGGACGAAGTGCAGGCGACGCGCCCGTATAGCGCGTCTCTCAGCTGGCGACGGGACCTTGGACCACGAGCCTCGCTCGTCGCCTCGCCACACGACGACCCTTGTCTCTCTCCTCATTCAAGACGGTGCGCCAGGGTGATTTTTGCATAAAGTACGTCATACAGACGGATGATATAGACGGGCTGTACATGCCCTAAGGCTATCCGCACTCATCGTCCTCTATTTCTCTCCTCTATACTGCCTAGTCAGCAAGATTCTCTTCTCTATATCTAATTCTTCCGCATCCATTCATCCTTTATATCATACTCTATCCACTGTGGGGTCCATTTGTCACTTTATCTAAATATATTCATGTGGGATCTAGTTTTAAAGGATTAATTGTAACGAATTTAATGGTGCAATCGGAATTTAATTTAGATTTTTAGTTTGTGAGATATAGTATATTTTTGTGAAAGAAATACGTAGGACCCACTGCATGTTCATCTTTCTCTCTCCTGTCTTCCAACGCACGGCAGCCTGCCAGCCTCTGGCCATTGTCCCCACACTCAATAACGTTTGTCCCGGAAAAAACGCCACATTTACTGAGTTGCATGCGCATCTGGGGCTGTTTTCGGACCCAATGCAGCTCTCGACTCTGTAAAAACCGACATGCCGATGTTCGGATGGGTTACCGTTCCCCAGTCTGCGATTAGTCTAAGGCTATCCGCACTCGTCACCCTCTAAATTCATCCTTTAAAAGGAATATTCCGTCCTAGTCATCAAAATTCTCTTCTCTATACTACTTTCTTCCGCACTCATCAATCCTCTATATCTTTACTCTATACCGCGGGACCCACACGTCAGTTTTTTTTATCCTTTTTACCTCACTCTCTCTTCCTCCCTCCCCATTCTCTCTCCCTCACCCGTCTTCCTCCCTCCCGCCATTCTCTGTCTTCCTCCTCACGCGGCGGCTTGGCCGCCGAAGGCGCTGCGGCGCGCACGGCCGCATCCCGCGGGACGGCACGCGGCCCCTGCGGCGGGGCGGCGAAGCGGCGCGCCGTCCCCGCCTCCCGAGCCCCGCAGCGCCCGGCAGCGGCCGCGCTCGCGTTACTGCGGCGTCCGCGGGCAGTGGTGCTCCGGCCGCCTCGAGGAGCACGCGCGAGCAGCGGCGGGTAATGCTCAACCCCTCGCGAAGGCTGGCGGCGGCTCAGGCCCTTGTGGCTCAGCAGCGGCCGGCCCGGCGAGCGACCCGGCTCGCTTGGCCCGGCCTCTTCCAGCGCCCCGGCGAAGCTGGCTGCCTTGGCTTGGGCGTCGGCGGCTTCCAGCGAACACCTTGAGCTCGAACGCAGCGGCCCGAACGCAGCGTGGCACAGCCGAGCAGCGCCTGAAGCGTGAGCCAGCGATATCTTCCTTGTAGGCGTCAGCAGCGCGGCGTGTGGCTCGAACCGTTGCGGCAGCGCGGGCGGCAGCGCTCCCTCCTTCCATTCTCGTCGAACGGCCGAGTACGTGCGAGGGACCTCGGCGGCGGCCCTCTCCCTCCCTCTCCCGCCGTCGCCTTTTCTCTTCTCCCGTCCGCCACGGACGGGCGTGGCCGGGCGCGGTGGATGCGTGGTCGGCCTTTGGCGGCGGCTTCGCTCCCCATGTGTGGACGAAGACGAGCGGGCGGCAGCGGAGCGCGAGCCCCACCCCGCGCCACGCTGGCAGCGTAAGCGCACGCACGCTACGACACCATCTTTGGCGTGCGGCGGGTGCGATTCCGGCCGACGGGGGGCGTATACCGTGCGGCCCGGTGCGGCGGTTTTCATCCGGGGAAAAGTTTCCCGTGTGAACATCCGGACCCAAAGCGGATGGTCTAAGCCGCTAGTCCACGAACACGTGTGCGTGTCTTTCACGAAAAGGTCACGCTCACCCACGCACGGGTCCTGCTTGTGTGCAGCATCAATCAGAGATGACCATGTCTAGTTTGGCGACGCGGTATCTGCTCCGACGGATTCCCCAGCTCCGTTCTTGGCCCACGCCCACGCATGGGGCCGGTGCCGCGGACGCCGTCGCCGTCGCCGTCGCCCACACGATCTATGAGCCCTTATTTTTTACTATTTGGCCCTTTTTTTGAACAAAATTTACATTTGGCCCTCCAGGGGAAGTAAACTCATCTTTGGACCCGGTGAGGTCGGCGCCACAAGTGCTTTGTCTCCGAGGTAACACAGCTCGGAGCCACAGGATCTTGGCGCCGAGGTGCCGGACATGGCCAACACACCATTTGATCTGGCGCGCCGACGTGGCCGAGCACCTCGGAGCCGCGGATCTTGGCTCCGAGCTCGGAGCTTCGGAGCCGCCTCCGACCTCGGAGCCAAGATCTGCGGCTCCGACCTCGGAGCCACATAGATTGGCGCCGAGCTTCTTCGATTAAAAACCATCGCCCACCCCTTCCTGTGCGAGCCTCTTCTCATTTCTTCCTCCTCTCGCTCTGGTTCTTGCTCTTTCCCACCCCTTCAATCTCTTGAATCCACAAATTGAACCGTGAAAACTTGGATTTAATCCATACATTTCCGCTAGCAAGGTAATCTCTCTGCCCTTCTCATTTATTACGCATTGATTTGGTGTATGTGACTTGTATTTGGCACCCCTAAATATTTTAGTGTTTATAGTTGGAAGTGTTTATTAATTTTTGTATTACGTAATGGTAGGATGCCAAGGCGTGGTAAATCTCGTAAGCCAAGGTACATTCTTATCATCGTATGATATTATGTTGTCATTAATTTTCATCGAATGGAGAACCCTAGGTTTAGGGTTCATTGTTATTTGCTACCAATTTTTATATTGAATTTATTTGAATTGTAGCTATGGCCGGAGGCCCGCTAGTCCTTTTGAGCTAAAACCTATCGCTAGCGGTGTTCCAAGACCTATGTGCTTTTGTGGTGATCCTTGCAAGGTAGAAATTCCTGAAGATGAGAAAACCTATAAGCAGAGGTCTTGGTTGTCTGTATTTATATGAGTATAAATTATTTATTTATATGAAGCATTGCCTAAATAAGCTAACTGTAGTGTAGAACTAAATACCTATAACTAGAAAAATAAACTAACCGTGTACAACTAAATAGCTATAAAATATATTTGCTAACTACCTGTATATTATTGCAAAATATAATTGCTAACTAAATTGCCTAACTATCTACCAAACTATCTCTAAGCTAACCGTAGATCTAAATACTTATAATTACACTAACTATAGAAATAAATTAGCTAACAATATTTCAAACTTATCTGCACTAATTAAATAAAAAAAATACTAGAGCAAAAAAAACTGGTCAAGGGGATCTCCTGCAGGGAGCAAGAACCCGAGCGAGAGGAGGAAGAAATGAGAAGAGGCTCGCACAGGAAGGGGTGGGCGATGGTTTTTAGCCGCAGATCTTGGCTCCGAGCTCGGAGCCAAGATCTGCGGCTCCGAGCTCAGCGCCAAGATCTGCGGCTCCGAGGTACCGGCCACGTCAGCGCCAGATCAAATGGTGTGCTGGCCATGTCCAGCACCTCGGCGTCAAGATCTATGGCTCCGAGCTGTGTTACCTCGGAGCCAGCACTTGTGGCGCCGACCTACTGGGTCCAAAGATGAGTTTACTTCCCCTGGGGGGCCAAATGTAAATTTTGTTCAAAAAAAAGGCCAAATAGTAAAAAATGAGGTCTATGAGCACCATACATGATGAGGTTTGATTACCCTGTCAGACGCTTGTTATCATTATTATTGACTTCTGTTGTTCCATCTAGCAAATATAATAATACATTGTTCAAATCTGTATCGTTCTGTATGTGTTTAGATCCTTCTAATTGAGGAGAAGCTTAAGAAGGCGCGCCAACAGTCTAAGCTTGACCACGAACGTGCACTGCGTGACCAACAAGAGTTTGAGCTTGCCAGCAAACGCGTAGACCGTGCCCTGGATGAGTTGGGTAGAGAGATCGAGAAGCAAAAAAGATTTAGAAAGCAGATAGCTCAACCTGTTCTCGCTGGCTTCGCCGCGCTACTTGTCTACATTGTCTATAGTGATACAAAGTGATTGTGCCATGTCGTCCCTTTTTGTGTTTTTTTATCTTTTATGTTTACATATATGGATTAAGACAAGCGATCCTAGTATGTCTAGTCTAGCTATATAAATGGTGTTTTTGTCCCGGCCGTTGATGCAAAGCCTTCTATATAGACTTTTCTCTTGACCGTGTTCCTTTTTTTCACAATTTTTTCCCAGAAACGCTAACAAGCTTTTGTTACTACCGTACCGTATATACTACTTTAAGAAAATGCGCGCTTAATTTTTTTTCGCTCGTCCTATAGTATATACATTCGGGGTTGCCATATCCATCGGTTGTTCTCAGGTGCACGCATTAGAAGAAGCGTCAGAGTGGTGTGTGGATAACGATGCTTTTCTATTTCTACGAGGTGCCAATTTCTGGGTAACCTTGCAGTGTCCCAAGACTGTCATGACGGCACATAGAGCCGGGGTCTTTGGCTGTTTTAAGGCTATTCGTATTCATCATCCTTTATTTCTATACTCTATACATCCTAGTCATCAAGATTCTCTACTCTATATCATTTTCTCTCGCACCTATATATCCATTCTCTATATCATCCTCTATTTATTATGGGGCCTACTTATCACTTTATCTAAATATATCCATGTGATATCTTGTTTTAAAGGATTTATTAAAATGAGTTTAATGATGTAAACAAAATTTAATTTAGATTTTTGGTTTGTGAGTTATAACAATGTTTTAGTTAGTAATAGCAGTGGGACCCAAGCATGTACTATCTTATCTCTCCCACTTGCCTCAGCCACCAGCAGGGAGGGGCCCCGCACATGCATGTAGCGCATGAGCGGCAAATCGCTAGATATAACGCATGGACAGAGGTGCAGGGAGAGTTGGCGGACTCCGGTGCAGAGATTTTTTTACGGTAAACGTTGACTGACAGTGGAGTAGTAGCGGATGTTTTACGGTTCTCCGGTGCAGATAGCCTGACTCCCGACAGGGACTCGAAGCTGGTCCGAGCCCTACCTAGGGTTTTGGTTGATTTTCCCCAATTCCTCCCCAAATTCCGACATTCTCTACTGCGATTTGAGTCCTCGTTTCTCCAAGGTGGTGGCAGAGGGCTGCGGTGGTTTGGTGCTGTCTCGTGGCAAGTGTGAAGCGGTGTCGGGGACTTCCTCGGCGGCTGCTGCTGTCGGGGCAGTAACGGTGCGCACAGGGCTTTCACGCAGGCGAGGTGGTGGTGCTGGACGACATTGGTGGCACTGACGGGCAGGCTGGTGAGTTCGTTGTGGTGGTGGTGTCGTTGTGGCGGTGTTGTTCTGCTGGTGGGTGGTGGTCTGCTGGGTGTTGCTTTCTTTGGCCTGCTGCTGGGATTGGGGTGGCTCGGGTCGGGTGCAGTTGCAGGCCGGTGGTGAAGAGACCAGGGGAGAGTATGGTGGGTGCCTGGGTGGTGTTCTGCTCTGGTGTGGGGGTCGAAGGAGTGTGGTAGGGTGTGGTTTTGGCGGTGTGGCAGGATTGCTGGAGCTGGCAGTTTGTCCTAGGAACTAATGGAAAAGGGACGGAAGGGGTTGGTGGATTTGGAAGGCCTCATGGGTGGCCTGAAGCTTACGGAGGAGGAACAGAAGGTGGTGACAGGTGCTTGGCAGTCAGGTTCGAATGGAGCTGGTCGACATCCTCAAGCAGTTGGCAAGCTAGAAGAAAGCTAGACGACGGTCGGGGTTGCCATATATATCCATATGTGGTTCTCAGGTGCACGCATTAGAAGAAGCGATAGAGTGGTGTGTGGATAACGATGCTTTTTTACTGCTACGAGGTGTCAATTTCTAGGTAACCCACTAACCCTTGCAGTGTCCCAAGACTGTCATGACGACAAATGATTAAGGACTAGAAAACTTGAGGAAAATTCATTGGCGGTTATCCAATTTGGCAGTAGGTGCCGGTTAGGTCTTGTTCTTTAAAAATGTAATTTTTAAGGTCCCTCAACTTAGCTCAAGGTGTCATCTAGGTCCCGAACTTTTAAAATGTTCACCACATATCCTTAAACTTGGCAGAGGGTGTCATCTAGCACTACTACAGATTTGGCCTTCACTGGCGGCCTATCAGTGACGGTTATCAACCCACCGCCACTGATGATCTTCACCGGCGGTTCAAAGTTTCAAGATCGGACAATAATTGGAAGGAGGCCATGAACCGCCCGGTGAAGAAAGGTTTCGATGGCGGTTGGAGTCCGAAACCGCCATCGAAGCATCGATGACGGTTCTAAACTCAAACCGCCATCGATATAGGGTCATCAGTGGCGGTTCTAAACTCAAACCGCCACTGAAGAATCAGTGGCGGTTCTAAACTCAAACCGCCACTAATATAGGGTCATCGAGTGGCGGTTCCAAACTCAAACCGCCATCGATATAGGGTCATCGGTGGCGGTTCTAGCCACAAACCGCCACCGATGTGATGCGCAAGATGCCGAACATTAAAAATGAAGCACTAAAATTTAATTTTTTTGAAAACAACCTCGGATGGGAAGATGACCAAAATGAAAGATGTAGATCTCTAAAAGTTATAAAACTTTATAGTTCACAACTTTTTGATTTGAAATCATCTTGCCAAAAAGAAAATTACGTTTGACTTTCTTATATTTGAAATTTGACTTTTTCAAATGACCTCGGATGGAGAAATGACCAACATGAAAGTTGTAGATCTCGAAAAGTTATAAAACTTTGTAGTTGACAATGTTTTCAGTTGAATTCATTTAGAGCCTCAAATACTCAAATTTTACTTAGTTTGGTATAATATGAGGAGGTCCGAAACGAGTTATAATCACATGTGATGGTGTGGTGCAGTGGTAGAGGAGGGTATGTGCGAGTGGGGGGTCGTGGGTTCGAATCCGGCTGGCTGTGTAGTGTGCGATTTATGCGAAAAAATATGTGACAACTCCAGTAGATGAATGGTTGTTTAGTGGGGGCCCTCCCCCGGTGAAAAAAAATTTTGCTATATTTTTTTTGCTATTTTTTAAATCTAGAATTATGATTTTTGAATCTAGCATCAGTGGCGGTTCAAACTCAAACCGCCAATAAAAGTTTTGGATCACCGGCGGTTTATAAGAACCGCCACCGATGGGCTTAACCCCTTCATCTTTGGCGCTTTGGTTGTGGCGGTTCAAAATCCGCCGGTGAAGGGGGTTTTGAACCGCCACCGACGTGCAAATCTGTAGTAGTGTAGGTCCCAAATGCTATAGTTAATTCAATACAGAATTTTAAAAAAATCTAATTTAGCTACAATCCATAGAATATTCTAAAAGAAAAAATTAAACCGCTGCATAGGAAATATATGCTATCAAACCGCTATTTAATTTTTTTTGAATTGGCGGTTTAATTTTTTTGAGCATCTTAACGACTTTAAATTAAAAAAAATCAAAACTAGAAAGTTATAGATGTCATCGAAGCGCTACAACTTTCATATAGAAAGTATCTCCATTTGATAGTATATAGAAAAGATATGATTTTTCCAAGGCGACAAGTGCTTGAACGCGATTAAAATTACGCTAAAAATTTATTTAATTTTTTAGCATCTTAACGACCTCAAATTAAAAAACTCAAAACTAAAAAGTCGTAGATCTCACCGAAAGCTACAATTTCTATATAAAAATCATCTTCATTCGAGATCTAATAAAAAAGATAAAATTTTTAGAATAGTTTACGGATTGTAGCTAAATTAGATTTTCTTTTTTTTTTTAAAAAAAAAATATACCAAATTAGCTACAGTATTTGAGACCTAGATGATACTCTCTGCCAAGTTTAGGGACCTGCAGTGAACATTTGAAAAGTTCGGAACCTAGATGATATCTTGAGCCAAGTTGAGGATCTGAAAATCATATTTTTAAAGAATGGGGACCTAGCCACCTGTTGCCAAGTTGGATGGCCGCTGGTGAATTTTTCTCAGAAAACTTAGTACCATTCTTTCTTTAGAAGAACATCCTACTGTGCTATAAATCATCAAATTATTACAAAGTTAGAACTAGCAAAATGTTGCTGCATATTGAGGTATTGACGCTGTGTGTTTCATCGCTCTGCGGTGCTTTTTGTTTATGTTTAACCCCCAACTAATGACATCTCCTACTGTGCTATAAATCATCAAATTATAACAAAGTTAGAACTAGCAAAATGTTGCTGCATATTGAGGTATTGACGCTGTGTGTTTCATCGCTCTGCGGTGCTTTTTGTTTATGTTTAACCCCCATCACTAATGACATCTCGCTGTCATGTGATGTGGAACGTGTATGCTTCTAAACTTCTTCTTAATGAAACACGTGTTAAGCACGTTCTAGAAAAAAAAAAAAGGACGTCTCGATCAGACAAATGAGAAAATGGAGAAATTTGAAGTGTTTTTACTTTTTACCACCAAATGATAGACAGTATCGGAGAAAAAAACCGAGTACATCGGATGAATCGTCAAACTTTATTGGTGAGCCAAAAAGCTCAAGAACCACTAGGGGCAACGCAACGCAAAGGTACCCACGAAAGACACCCATTTACTGAACCAGGCAACCAACAACTACAACAATCAATCAGAGTTCAGATAGATCAACTACGCAATGCAATGCTGCTGCATGAACCTGAGCAGATCAAAGCACTGGCCCTGCTAGCACTGTAGCACCGTGCTCCTAGTTCCATTTGCTTGTGCTCGCTGCCAACTAGTGTTTTGGTAAGGAAAGATAGTTGTCAAGTCCAAACGTAAGTTGGTTTTAAATGATGATCGATCCAGGCTAGACTAGACCATGCTTGATACCCATTTGACTATAACGACCAGATTATATAATCAAATTTTAGTAAAAAAAGTTTGATTATATGATGGATTGTTATAATTAAAGCTCTTAATTATCATAATCCAATAATCAATGTGAGACCAGGTTATATGGGTTTATGGGTGCTGAAAGTCCACCTTGCCCTTCATATACACACAATTGGTTATCCAACTTGCCAAACTATAAAGGATAAAATAGGAATTTCTCACCTTAACCAACCATATTCCATAAAACCAACACTATGGTTTTTATAATCTAAAATCCTATTGATTACAATAATCCAATTCATGATCTATAGATTACAATAATCGAGCTATGATGCCAAAAGACCTTGGAGAACATGTTTGATTGTTAATCCCTTCATGTAAATTGTGGGTCACTTTAGTTTTGTTCTAAGCTAGTATTTTCTCAAACTCGATCAAATTTGTAGAAAAATAAAAAGGCCATGACTTGCGGACTATTGTTTACCGATCCAATCCCTCCGTTCGAAATTATAAGTTATTTTTGTTTTTTATAGGTACATATATAGTTTTTGCTATGCACCTACAGATACATTATGTCTATAGACATAATAAAAGAAATAGTCCATGGAACTTTTTATAATCAAAATGGGTGCATTCTAATTCATCATTTGAGATAACTTTTTGCTATGAAAAATTAAATATCCTAAAAAACAAGTGAAAACACCAAAACCTGTAGAACTTGTTAGAATTAAACCATATAACTATATTTTGTGGTTCATTTTATGTTATTTTATGCAATAGTTAATGGTTTATAGTTGATGTTAATGACCATCAACATTAGGCTCACATATGGTGTGTATCTAGTTTTATCCTTAAAACTAGGTGCCAGAACAAGTCAAAGGAGAAAGTGTCCCCACGTATATATTAGAGTCATATGTGAGCTCTTTTCTCCTTTTTCTTTATTCCCCAATAGTTTTTTGGAGGAACTTTTAGCAAGTTGCGCACGTAGGTTGCAAAGGGTAATCCTTGCAAACTATGTTCTTAGGACACATTTAGTTGTACTCCCTCCGGTCCCTTTTATAAGGCGTACTTAAACATGGCACGGTCACCCAAATCACAAATTGACCATTCATTTATTATGCATTATAATTTTTATGATTATAAAATTATGATCATTGGATAGTATAATTGATCATAAAGTTAACTATATTAAGTTTGTATTATATTATCTAAAAGTTGTCCACCAAATTATTGGTCAAAGATTGTGAAGTTTGAATCTTGTTTTGCGTGTTCGCCTTATAAAAAGGGACCGAGGGAGTACCATTTATCTATTGGGTGTACTTCTAGGAAAAACTATATAACTGAAGGGCTACTATTGTGAGTCAGTTTTTGAGAGTTTAGGACCCGTTGTGATTTGCAGGGGATGCATTTGTAATTATAAGTTCCATCAGGGGACGGGGTAGTGATAACCTCCACCTCGCACCTCACATATAAAATGGGGTAAATGCCAAGGTGGAGAGGAACTTTGCCTCGCCAATTATTATTTGCTTAGTGCCCTCACTCTCCCCTTCCTCTCTCCTATTCCATCCATGACCAACCAGATCCAAAGCATTAGTAGGATTTGTTTCTTTTTTCAATAAAAAATAGTTGATCCGAGAAAAATCAAAACAGTAAGAAGTAAAACCAAATAAGTATACCTAGATTAATCACTATAACATCAAAATAATAAGAACATAGATGAATAATAATAAGCAAACTAAGAGACAAAATAAATGAAATATAATAAAACTATAAAAGTGATGTGCTTAGTGAACTCATCGTTTCCTCCTACTTTTTGTAAAAATTTCATAATTTAAGGACTACATAAGAATTATGTAATAGCTTGTATTAGGTAATTTACTCAACATTTAGCTTTTAAGAACATAAACCAATAATTTGTATAAGCAAGCCTGATAGCTAGTACCCGTTATCTTTTCCTCCACTGAGCTCGTTTTATCTTGCGAGTGTCGCATCCACCCAACTTCGTGTGGGCGATGATGTCATCTACCATGGCAGAAGGATTTGTCTTTGCTTCTGCGGTTACGCGTCTTCATCCCCTGTGCCAGCACCACCGTTGGTACCACCAAATCTAACGCTAGCATGAATGACATCTGGCTCGAGAGGATCATCTTCGACATACCATTTTTGTCTACTGCAAGATTTGCCTATCTTCACAAGGACACTGTCTTACGACGAGGGCGAGGCTGTGATCTTCTCGAAGACAACAAGGTGATCGAGGGCCACGAGGAGGGGCCAAGAACACGGGCAGCAAGGTGGTCGAGGGTGAGCGTGCCACCATCACCGGAGGTAGGTCTGCTAACACCACTAGTAGGGGCTTCAAGATTGCCGACGTGGCCAAGGTGAACTTTTGACCCCTTGGCATCGGGACTACGGACAAGGAAAAGGGGAAGGCGGTGGAGGGGGCCGACGGGAGCATCTTCGTCGACAAACACGTCACTGATGTCTTAGCCTTCGCAAAGACTTAGCCTTTGCAAAGAATATGGAGGTTCTCTGTTTTATCCTCAATCTTTTTGTGTTATTCTCAGGCTTAAGAAACCTATTGACTTCCATGTATGTTTTTTTCAGGCTTAAAAACAACTTTGAAAGTCAGTGCAGTGAATCTAGGTTTCTAATCCTTATTACAGTGGGGATGATACTAAAATTTCTATTGTCTGCTGGATATAAGCTATATACACCATACTGAGAAGCACAAGGGAGAGAGGAAAGAGGACGAGAAGATGGTGATGGCGGATAGCAGCAGTAAGGAGGAGGAGGTGTACAAGATGGAGGAGGAGATCAGCGAGGAGGAGACCAACGAGGACAAGGAGAAGGAGGGCTGCGGTGGAGGCTGCTTATTGTTACTGTTAGTACTTCTCTTGTTTCTGTTTTGAGGACGACTGTATGTCATTCTCTAAATCCCTATCAACACAACTTGTCTGAAGTGAATTACCTAGTTCTCCTGATCTTTGATGTAATAACCATGTCTAGATGTTTTTCGTTGATGGCGTTTTGTTCTTCTATGACACATAATTATATATGCGCCAACTTCTACAAATCATATATGTAGGAGACCATTCCTTATTTGACACTGAGGAACTTTTTCATAATCTAGAACCTAAAGTTGAAATCTTTCTCATCTGACCTTGTTAGAAATTTCTGTTCTTAAAATGACATTTGTAATACCTCGGCCCAGGCTTTAATAGGATTAATATGATATTCATACCAATAAGTTGCAACTTCTTTTCCAGAAGCCCATCTCGAAAGAACTCTAAAGTTAAGCGTGCTTGGCCTGTAGCAATTTTAGGATAGGTGACCCAATTTTAGGATGGGTGACCGACCGAAAATTTATTTCCGGGTGCACATGAGTGAGGACAAAGTGCACAGAAAAGACTAGTGTTGATCTGTAAGGGCAGTATTGATCCTATTAAAGATATCAGATGTAAGCAGGCCCGGCCTCGAGGAGGCGGGACGTAACAGAATGGTATCAGAGATGACTCTTGCGGTTTCACGGGCGCGTGTGTCGCAGTTGCGCAGGCATGGTGCGCATGGCTGGTGTTACAGCATGGCACATGCGCTGGCATTGATCACACGGACGTGGCCAAAAGAGGAGATTTCTGGCCTGGGGTTGATCGACAAGGACGTCGATCTTCTAAGGGGGTGAGGATGTAACACTCCGGTCCAGGGTTTAATAGGATTAATATGATATTCATACCAATAAGTTGTAACTTCTTTTTTTTCGAAGCCCATCTCGAAAGAACTTCCAAAGTTAAGATTTCAGGATGGGTGACCGACCGGGAATTCGTTCCCGGGTGCGCATGAGTGAGGATAAAGTGCACAGAAAAGACTAGTGTTGGTCTTTGAGGGCAGTATTAGTCCTATTAAAGCTATCGATATAAGCGGTCCGGCCTCGAGAAGGCGGGGCGTTACAACATTTCTCTTCGAATGGGCATATAACGGTGCTAACTGAGATGTGGAAAGATTTTATGGCACAGTACAAAGGTGTTTTTGCCACTATTTTTTTCAATTTAGTATGATTGTTGTTTCAATTATTTTTTGCGCCAATTACTTGCACGTATTTATTGTTTCTTGCACCAACAATTTTTTTATTTAACATTGTTGTTGTTCTAATTATTGCGATTCCAAAAATTGCGATTCCAAAAATAATTAGAACAACAACCATGATAAACTGAAAAATAATTGGTGCAAAAAATAAATCTATGCAAATAATTGGTGAAAGATGCAAAAAATAAATCTATGCAAATAATGGGTGCAAAAATAATTGAAACAACAGCCATGTTGAAGCGAAAAAAATTGGTGCAAAAAATAAATTTGTGCAAATAATTGATGCAAAAATAATTGGAATAAGCCAACCACAGCTCTGTCAAAACACTTGTGTACTATGCCAACCACAGCTCTGTACTAGACAGAAGACATTGCGGACTAAGGCTACCTGCACTCGATACGGGAACGCGTCCGAACCGCCGTTTGGCGTAAAAAACGCCCGCAGCGGGCGTCCCGTAGGCAACGGTACCGCTCCGGATGCGCCCGGCCGCCCGCCAGCCCCCTGGCGTCGTAGCGGCCGTCCGGGAAGGCCGACGTGGCGCTGGCCCGCTTGCTGCTGTCCGCCCGGCCGCTGCGCCCGCCCGCCGAGCTCGCGGGAGAGGGAGAAGGGAGCGGAGCAGGGAGGGAGGAAGGGAGGGAGGCCCGCGGAGGAGGAGGCCATGGACGCGGCGCTGCGCTTCCGGGAAGTTCCGCCCGCTGGCGAAGGCTGGTCCGCGCTCCGCGCTAGCCGAGAGACGGCACCGCCCGAAGCCTGCTCGATTCAAGCTTCGCTAGCGTCGCGGCCCGCCCCGCCGCGCCTCGCCCGGTCCGCCGCGGCAGCGGCGTCGCGCCCGCCCGCCCAGCGCCTCGCCGCTGGCCGGGCGTCGCGGCCCGCCCTCGCCCAGCGCTCGCCCGCCGGCAGCGTCGCGGCCCTCCCGCCAGCGCGCTCGCCGCGGCGGCGTCGCGCCCGCCCGCCAGCGCGCTCGCCGCGGCCGGCGTCGCGCCCGGGCCGCCGCTGCGTCGCCCAGCGGCGCGCGTCGCTGCCTCGCCCAGCGCACGGCCTCCGGTGAAAGGGGAGGCGCGGCCTGCGAGCAGCGCCCGCCTCGCCCAGCCTCGCCCGCGGGACGGCCGCCCGTGCGAGCCCGCGGCCGCGCGAGGTCGCCCACGGCCACGCTGAAGCGCCGGGAGCGCCGGGCGAGTGCCGCGGGCACGCGCCTCCGGCCGCGAGGGGCGCGCGGGCGGGCCGCGCCAAGGGCGAAGCGCCGCCAAAGACGCTGGGAGCGAAGCGCCGCCACCGCTATCGCCGCACGCGCGCCTTTCCGCCGGGCGAGGCGCACCGCCGGTGCCGGGCTGCTGGAGCGAAGCGCCGGCGGGCCGAAGCGCCCGCCGGCCGCCGCGCCTTGGCCAAATGTGGTGTTGGCGGCGACGAGGCGCGGTGCCGCCGCCTCCCGAGCGCCCAGCAGACGGCCCCGGCGAGCGAAGGGAGGAGAGGCCGGGCAGTGTTGGTGGAGCGATGAGTCAACAGGTAGTGTGGCCCCGCGGAGAAAAAGAGGAGGGGAAAAGAAAAAGTGAGGAGAGAGAGAAGATGGTAGTTGGGATAGTTGAATAAAATATAGGATAGAGGATGTGATATAAAGGATGATGAGTGCGGAAAGTTAGATATAGAGTAGAGAATCCCGTGACCAGGACGGAATATTCCGTTTAGAGGATGAATTTAGAGTACGAAGAGTGCGGATAGCCTAAGAACTGAACGTGGGGTAAAATTGTTTTTTTTGAATGCCTCTCATCTGGGTACAGCTGTAGTACCTGCTCATGTACAACTCACACCAACCCTATATACGCATACCACACTCACACCACGCGTACACAAGCAAACCTATAACTACACTCAGACTACTAGATCGCGTCCTTCTTGATATCACCGAATCCATCCATGGACCCGTAGGCGACGGGCGCGTCACATTCTCTTTGTGGCACCACGGCCGAGAGGCAAGTGAAATTTATTTGGGAACCTACGTACTGTTCCCGGTGAGAAACCAGCGTCCGAGAGGACTCGAACACTGGCCGGCAGAAACCCAACCACCGGGCTCTACCACCCGCACACTACGTGCGGTTCTCGGTAAAATTGTTTTTTTAAGTCTCAGTAACACTGTTACATGTCCATTCTTGACGAAAGTGACATTTTAGGAACAAAGCAAGGTCGGATAAGGAATATTTCAATTTTGAGCGCTAAATTTAGAACATCAAGTTTTTTCAGTGTCAAATAAAAAACTTTCTCTATGTAGTGTGCAGGTGCCCCATATACCTCAAAGAAGATGGGCAACATGCATGAGCTAAATCTCCATGACACACATCTGAATTCTGAAGTGCCCGATTAAAATCTTATGTCATCTTTTTATATACGTGACGAAGCGTTGATACTTCATCCATTTAAGATTAAAAGATATTTTGACTTTTCTAAATTCTTAATTTTAGCTATATATTTAGGTCACTACTACGTAAACGGGATTTAATCCCTGTTGGCAACCCCCTTTAATCCCGGTTGCCCAACCGGGATTGCCAATCCGGGACTAAAGGTCCCCTTTAGTCCCGGTTGTGGCAACCGATTAGAAGTATACCTTTAGTCCCGGTTTAGAAATCCAACCTGGGACTAAAAGGTGCATCGTGCCTTGCTCGGTCCAGCTTTTTTTTTAGTCCCAGTTGGCTTTTTCAAACCTGACTAAAAGTATTGCCCTTTTTTCTATTTTTATTTTCTTTTCTTTATGGTTTATTTTCAATTTAATTTAGTTATTCGTATACGAATTGTACGCTGCTAACATACGAATTGTACGCTGCTAATAATTCATGAATTATATACTAATTAAAATATATGAAAGTAGATAACATAGAAAAATAGAGGCGGTTGAAGTAACTCAGACATGAAACAACCCAGCAAACCATTTATGCGTCCACATCTTTTGCTTAACCAATCTCTGAATTTTGGCTCAAAATTACCATCGGAGTAGCAAAACAGTTCACTCACGACCAACTAAAACCAATGTACACCTTCTACTAAGCGATTTGTCAAACCCAAGACAGTCTATACCTGCTCCAAACTTAACATCCAGAGCAAGCACCCCCTCCTCTAGCCTGGTTATAGGATATTGCTGTTATTAGAGCCTCAGACTCATCGAAAGGCCCACAGGTACTCCCTCATCATTTCCTCCTTTTCTCAACTATGAAGTTGTTCTTGATGTTGAATTATTTGCGGATGTCCTCTGGAGTCTTCCCCTTTCATCATGTCCATGACGCTCAGGCAGGTCAGGTCAAGCAGGCGCCTTGATGTCCAGGAAGTTTGCAGCCTGCCAAAACCAATTACAGTACATGTTAAGTATTTTTGTCTCATGAATGTGACAGTCAAGCAAACTATTCAGTGACTATGATCTATGACGGTACACAATACAGTTGTATAATGTATTTATTTCTTTTGGCACTACAAATGGCAAAAGTACAAACGAATATCAATTCTGTAAAGCTAGTATTATCAGTTAACATTGATCATTACCAAGCGGCCAAGTCTTTGACTATACATGTGCACCATGCATGATAGACCATAAAACTACTCCAGCTTATCCTCAATCATCAGCCAAACCTTTTGGAACAATTTCAAATATCTATGGAAATATAGAATGCATCAGCCAAACCTGTTTGATATTTCACAAAAAACAAGATGGTATGCATTCCATCTAGAAGAAATATAGAATTCATCATACAATTACTGTAGGACCTAAGCGGCATGCATTTCCAACATTAATAAAAAGTTCTGTCGCAACCAGCAACAAATTGATATATTAATAAAAGGGGCTCACATGGGTGCCGATAATAGTTAAAGAACTGGTAAGGAGTGAATTTTTCATAGCGAGTCTTTCTTTAAACAATTAAAACAGAGGGAGTTCTCACATGGGTGCCAAATTTTCTTTAATTGCCAAATTTTCTTTAATTTTTTTTGAGTTTCCAACCCAAAAAAATATATGACATTGAGAAACATATGACTGAGATCATGAAACAATGAGAGATTAAAAGGCTCACTTGAGGCAACGAGTTGTTCATCAAGGCTCATTGCAGAGCATGTCTATCAATGTGACCAGCGATTCATGCAGGCCACGCGGCATATGGGCACCGCTAACTGAGGCTTGTGTGGTCGTCGGCCCTACTGTCCCGACATGTTGCGGACCTGGGTACTGAGTGCTGCGCTTTGCACGCTGGCCTCCATGACGGCAGGGTCTCACCATGAGCATCAGTGCCAACTCCAACCTGCCACTGTCGTGCAAGAAAAGAATGTAGCATAAGTAATCTGGTCTGAATTTCAGTCAAGAGCAGCATTAGTAAATAAGAAAGAACAACGGCATAAACATCTCACATTCATGTATCAAATAACATTGCAGTAGGTTTAGATAAAGGTAAAGTGTGCATTAAATTAAATAGTTATCTTAATTGTTGTAAATAAAGAAATTATGTAACATATAACCAGCATAACAACAAAGATATGACTGGTGGCTCTGCCATCTAGCAAGTAGTCTCATGAGTGGTGAAAGGGGACTGTACCTCTGAACATTCTTGTACAGAAAAAAATGGACAAGAAAATGAACATTCTTGCCCACTATCCCATTTTTTAAGAAATTCTTTACCATATACTACAGCTAATTACTACTACAGCTATTGGCCTCTCCCACGCCATACATCCATTTCTATATTCAAGTACTTTCTTGAGAAAAGAGAAAAATTGACTACTTCTCTCTGGAACAGTATATGGATTGTGTGCTTCATCTAACTGAATGGCAAACTGATGATAATTGTGTGCTTCATCTAACTGAATGGAAATCTGAAAATATGACGTGAATCAATCTAGTCATATTCAAAATCAAACAAAGAACCGGGGATATGCACATAAGAAATAAAGTTCCATCATCACAAACTGACATTATTTATATCTACAACTAAAAGGAATTGGGTGCTCCGTTTGACACAGCAGGAAGGGAAGAAAAGGGGTTGGCATACCTGGTGGTTCTCCTTGCCTGCAAAGTGTAGAAGGGAAGAAAGGGAAGGGCCTCGAGCGCCGGCGTGCTCGCGTGGGCCGTCGCAGGCGTTGCTGGATCGAGCCCCGCGGGAGCCAGTTCGAGCGCCGCCGCGGCCGCCAGTTCGAGCGCCGCCGCAGCCGCCGGATGGAGCCCCGCCGCGACCGGATCAAGCGCCGCCGCCGCTGGACCTCCACCGCCGGATGGAGCCCCTCCACGTCCAGATCGAGCACCTCCACCGCCGGATCGACCGCCGCCGCTGCCGGATCGAGCTGCGAAGCGAGGCAAGGAGAGGCAGCGGCAAGGGATCCAAGCGTCCCCAAGCCTGCTGGCGTGGTGGCGTCGGGGGAGCGGACGAGGAGGCCGCGGCTCGTCGGGGGAACGGGCGAGGAGGCCGCGCCGGCGCGTCCGAGACGGAGAGGAGGCCGCGCAGCCTTGTGGCGTCGGGGAGGCAAGGACGACCGACGGCGGTCGCGACGGAAATCTCCAGGCGCGGTGGCCGCGTCGGGGAGCGGGCAAGGAGGCCGCGCGCCGCGTCGGGGATGCGAGGAAGAAGGCTGCGCGTCGGGGAGGCGATGAAGCGGCGGCGGCGGCGCTTGGCTAGTGCTTGGACATGCTCGATCGGTGGGGAAGAAGAGGAAGGCCCGACGGCCCATTTATTCCCCCCGCCCCCCGCGTAGTCCCAGTTGTAATTGAGGCCCGGGACTAAAGGTCTCTTTAGTCCCGCCGCTTTGATATCTTACGCACCGGGACTAAAATTTAAGACCTTTAGTCCCTTGTTAGAAATTGGCACTTTGGGGTAAAGTGAAATTTTCATACGCGTCAAAAAAGTAGACCCCTTTAATCTCGGTTGTTTGATCAGCCCGGGACTAAAGGTGCTTTTTTCAATTTGCAGGTTCCATTTTTGGTGACTATGTTTATTTAAAATGGAAAGTAAGCTTTTAATTGCATATTAAATGGAATATAAGCCAAAAAATTATGAAAAAAAAGAGGTTGACTTACCTTTTGAGCTATTGCACATATGAAAAATATGTGACATAATATTATGTCTCAAATTTTATTAGAGCCAAAACTTTTGACCACTTACCTTTGAGCTATTGCACATATGAAAAATATGTGATATATTAGGAAATGTGTCCGTGCGTTGCACCGGGAGAAAAATTACCACATGCTTATTTATATAAGTTTTTTTTTTTTATAAAATTTGAGAGCTGCTATAATTTATTTTATAACAACAACTACAGTAGTATAAGCAAATGTTGGCCATAATATGACAATGTATACGCTTGTATCAAATTAAAATAAGATCTTGATAAACTTTTCTCGCATTGCTAAGGAAAAAGTATTTTCTTGTAGATATAATTAAGTTTTTTTATAATATCAATCCATTAGTATAATTATTAAATAACAAATTTCATGAATTCTTTTGAAGAAGACACGTAAAAATTCTTGACTTGGTTGGTTTTGGTTGATCGCTTGATCACAAAGGACATGCACTAAGGCCCCATTGTAACACACATGACGATGACCATTATGTTGTCTGTTTGGCTGGATTGGTTGAATATTAGAGTATATTTTCTTTGCTTGCAGTTTTGCACAGAGTTACTGGCAAGCTCTTCATATGCAATTGGACGAACAACTGAGCCGTCTTTTCCATCTGTTAGCATAAGCAAGAGCTAACTCATATCTACCTTTCTTCATGGACCTGGTCATGATAGTTTTCCCGAGATCTGAGTATCGCGAATGATAAAATCTTTCGAGCGGAAGACGCGTAGCCTCAATGTCCGGAAGGCAAATTTTAACCTTCAAAGTGTAATTTATAATGTCTTAGGTTCAGAGGAGACCTGTAGTCATTCTTTTATGATTGGTTAGATGCTTTTAGTTAAATTCCTATTTACTACCTTCTTTAATTTTATAAAATCTTGTGTACTGTAGGGACCTCCCTCAAAACCTTTTTAGTCAAAAGAAATTTAGCTTAAAATTAGTTATTGATATCAAGGACTACTATGTGTGAATAATTTGATTATGATAAAAGACCGTTCTCGATTTTTATGTAGTTTCGTTTGTCTGCGATATCAAGGACTAAATATTTGTTTCTCATCAGTCAAAGATACGAATTTCAAAGCCTGTATATTGTGCTATTATTATTATTATTATTATTATTATTATTATTATTATTATTATTATTATTATTCATGTACATGTTTTCATATATTTGGTTAAACATATGAACATGATGAATAAGAAAAACGAATCTGAAAAAAAGAAATAGGAAACAAATTCTTGGGCGACGAGGAGTCCCCTCTCCTTTTGGTCCCTTTAGTCTCGGTGGCAAAAAATAAAAAAGTCTGAACGATCTGAAAAGAACTGGAAAAAACTAAAACCAAAATTAAGAAACTTGCTATAGCTTATAATTAATACGAATAGTTTTATACTCCTTTTTCCTATTTAGATTTGGATTAGGAACCGAGGAAAATTTTTATTAGAATTCATAGCTATATCAATACCTAAATAATACAGGACCAAATATGTTTTGGAATAGGACTTTAATTGCTATTATTTATCTACCTATTTTTATCTTTAGTTGAATATATGAACGTGATGAATAAGAAAATATAAGTGGAGAAAAAAAACAGGAAAAAAAAATTCATGTCGATGATGAGTTGGCTCTCCTTCCTATCCCTCCGTTGTTGGTCTCCGCAACAAAAAAAAGCAAAAAAGAGTCCGAACGTTCTGGGAAAGCTGGAAACGAATATTAGTAAGGAGCTTGCTGTGGTTTATAATTATTAGCTAGTTTTAACTCTATTTTCCTATTTGGATTTGGATTAGAAATCGGTGATATATATTTGGTTTTGAATTCATAACTAATAATACACGATCTAATACGATTTGGAATTGAACTATGTGTCATACTGACAAGACCTATTCTAACTCATATGAGCATGTGTTGTATATAAGTTCAGCCACCATCCAGTAGTTAGAGGGAGAGGTGGACGAAAAAAATGGATGGACCAAAAATAATGGGCTGAAATTTTGCCTCTTTATTATTAGGTATAGATATAGATAAACTTATGTCTTAAATAATATTATGTCACATATAAAAAAAAAAAAGAGGTTGACTTACCTTTGACCACTTTGCTATTCAAAACTTTTTCATTAGAGCCAAATTTTAAACCATTTACCGCAAAAAAAAACTTGCTCAAAACTTGAAATTCAAACCTCCAAACTCACAAACTCTACCAAATGAAAGAGTGGCCTATACAAAAGTTGCACATAATGTTGTTCCCTACAACTTTTCTACTCAGCACTTCTTCTTTAGAGATCATCTAGTGCCCCAAATTTCAGCAAAATGCCCTGCCAAGCTTTAAAAATTCATAAAGTTTAAAAAATTCAGTAATTCAACAGTTTGTCGAAAAATCCCAAATTTTTGTGTGGTGACATGTTTTGACCACCTAAGATCCATAAAAAATAATGGAATGATTTCAATGATGTGGCATCATAGATGGTTCACAAGTGGGCACACATAGAGTTTAAGTGATAATGTGAAGGATTAGCACTAGATGGGCATAATGTACCCTGAAGCTCTCAAATGAAGGAGTGACCAAGATAAAAGTTGTAAATCTTGTTGTTCCCTCCATCTTGCTATTCAAAACTTTTTTATTAGAGCCAAATTTAAAACCATTTACCGCATAAAACTTGCTCAAAACTTGAAACTAAAACCTCTAAACTCACAAACTCTTGCAAATGAAGGAGTGGCCTATACAAAAGTTGCACATAATATTGTTACCTACAACTTTTCTACTCAGCACTTCTTCATTAGAGATCATCTAGTGCCTCAAATTTTAGCTGCGGCCTGCCGGGCTTTAAAATTTATAAACTTTTAGAAAAATTCAGTAATTCAACAGTTGCCTAGAAGAAAGGTGGAGCATATGCCAGGAACTTTTAGTCCCAGTTTGTTATTACAACCTAGACTAGAGATCAAGTATTAGTCCCAGTTTGAGATTAAAACCGGGACTAAACCTTTTAGTCCCGGTTCCAACCACAAACCGGGATTAAAGGTAAACCTTTAGTCCCGGTTGGGTTCACAAACCGGGACTAAAGGTCCCTCGGTCTGCAAAGGATGCTGCCATAGGCGTTGGGGAGTGGATTTAGTCCCGGTTGGTGAACCAAACCGGGATCAAATCTACCTTTAGTCCCGGGTGCAATTTTGGCCGGGACTAATGCACTTTGACCGAAAGCCTTTTCTCTAGTAGTGGGTGTACATCATGTCTAGATACATATAAAAACAATATATATCTAAAAAAACCAAAACATCTTATTATCTAGAATGAGTAGAGAAGTATTTATGTTCTACAATACATTTTCTATCTGTGAATAAATAGATTCTTAAAATTATCTTTAGTCAAAATTTTTAAACTTTGACCAAAATTTCTAAATGCCTCTTCAAGATTTATGACTCTATATTAGTATCATTACACATACTACCGAATATATATTATTATAGTGTACTCACTTTATGTCACATGTTTCGTTACTCTTTCGTACTCAAATTTAAAATAATTTGACCAGCATAAATTCTGTAAATTGATCTATTCGGTAACAGAGGGAATATATATAGCAATTGAAATATTTATAAGTAGATCTATTCTACTAATCAGAGCAATAAAAGGAAAATTCGATCCACTAAAATTGGCCTTTGGACCGTGTTGTCTTTGTGAGTTTGTGAGTGCTGCTACCGGTGCATGCTTCGTGGCTTCGTGCCGTCCGCGCTCGCCATGTCGTGTGAGTGTGTGTCACCCTTCACCTCTACTAGGGTCTACTAGGTGAAAGGCTGCTCTGCCCTGCCCTGCCGTGGCCTCAGGCTTTTCGCCTGCAAATCCTCCGATCCCTCCGTTGTTGCCTGTGCACGTCCTCCGTTCTTGCGCGCCCATGGTGGCGTGCGCAACCTCAGCGCGTCGGCGTCGTCACGGAACCTGCCTCGTGTTCGCCGTTCGCTACCCAGACCCAGGCGCCAGGCGGGCCTCTCCAACCGGCCTCTTGGTCCGTCCATGCCTCTCAACCGGCTCTGGGGCGAACGCATGCAGTAGCGCATTGGCCCTGCTGCGTGCGTGTGGTGTGCCTGCCGCTAATATATGCTTCCACTCCTGAAAACTTAAATTCCGTTACGGTGTATTACCGTTAAGAAAAATAAAAATATCAACCTAAAAATATAGGTATGGTCATAAAAAATAAAAATATCACCATGAAATTTTTTACGGAAAAATAAAAATACCGTCAGAGCTAACTCGACAGGGTAATTCCAATTTTATCTGACGTTGGTCACAGAATTTTAAGTTTCTAGTAGTGTTCAGCGCCACTAGCTTACAGTACGTACGGACTCCACTGTCTTCCAACGACGATGGAAGGAAGTCGTATATGTGGACTCTGGGGCGTGTTTGGTTCCTAGCCACAGTCCGCCACGTCTCAGGTTTGGCTGCCACACTACTCAGGGCTGTTGTTTGGCACAGTTCGCCACGTCTCAGGTTCGGCTGCCACCCTACTCAGGGCTGTTGTTTGGTTCTCACGTAATGATTGGCTGCCACAGACACATTTTGCTTGTCGTTTGCTTCGGAGGCTCGTCGTTTTGCGCAGATAGCTGTGGCGAGACTGTGGCGAGCTTTTTTTGCCGCCACCGCCACACCTTGGCCGCCACTAGCCACAGTCCGCCACACTATGGCGTGGCCAGTTGTGGCCAGGAACCAAACACGCCCCTAGTCGTTCCGCCATGGCAATGGCATGCAACGCCGGCAGTCACGACAACCCAATATGTTGAGCACCGGTGGCCGTGAAGTAGAGAAAAATTGTGACTTGCGCCTTGTGTTCAAGAGCTTGTGGTAGCCTAGTGGACCTCTCCTAGTAGTGCTTGTGGTAGCCTACTTGGCCTCTCCTATACTACTAGTATTTTTTTTTTGTATTTCTTAGGTTTTCTGGACACATCATCACCGTCGGTTTAAAAACCAGCAGTGATGAGGAGGCTCATCACTTCTGGCGTGCCACTGCAGGTTCAAAAATCCGGACCCATAGTGATGTGAAGGTCTAGAGTAGTGGGCATTGCTCTTAACATACATTAGTAGACCAATATGAATGTGTATGTATAGGAAGAAAGAGGAATAGCCATTAACAACAAATTAGCATCGTGATATGTGTTACAATATACTTAGCCACTGCCCACTGGCAGCTATTATATTGGTTTTTCATTTACATGGCACAATATGCAAATATAGTGTGCATTCATCAGGACACACTACCTACCCCGGTCCGACTCTCCGTTGACAATTTTCTTTACCGTGTACCCTAGTGCGAGGTAATATGTATCTTCCTCGTTAAATATATGGCGCACACAAAATTTGATTCCTAGGCAGGAACCAGCAAAACCAGATGCAACCACTATAGTGAGGAGGGAGAGACAAAAAATAGTTGTAGTGACAGGTGCCTTGGAACGTCGCCAACTGATCGCTGCCTTGTTTTCTGCTTCCGTGGCAGCGTCTCTGTAAATAATCCAAGTACATAGAGCATAAGGGGTAAATAAATTGTAGGTTGGTTTCTATTTTTATTATAGGGTACGAGTCACAGAGATGAAATGAAGCAGTTAATTAATATACTAAGGGCATGTTTGATCGCCAACTACACTTTATCTAGTTAAATTTAGCTATCTAAATGGCTCAGCTAAAAGACCAGTTAAAGTTTATCTTTTTCAATTTAGCTACATATAGCTAAAGTTTAGCTGAGTCTATTAGCCAGAGGATTCAAAAACATCTGGTAAAGTTTTTTAGTTGACTAAAATTTAGTTTTGAAGCTAAACTTTTAGTTGGATGGATCCAAACAAACAGAACATGTGCCCCGACCCTTATACTATATACCTGGCGGCTTCAGAAATTATGCGAGCTCTCTCTTCTTCTATAATTCTGGCCATCTCTTCATTTATCTCCATTCCAGCATTCTTTAATTTCTCAAGTAGAAGTAATTGATCCACCTCGTTCTCCATCTGCTCACCAATTTCAGTTTCCTGCAAGGGTTAGTTTTAATAGTTTTGAGAAACAAAGTTTAATGAGAGATGCGGCAATGCACACGATAAGCAAGTAAAAACCAGCTAGAGTTTAAAGGATAAATAAATTGCTAATATATGAGAGGCACACATAAGTGAAACACATGTTGTATGTATCAATCATACATAATAAGCCAACTGATAAGCAAGATAAATTGGATTGCTGCGAGAGAAAAATACTGTTCGAACGGTTGAAAAAAAAAATCGATCATGAGCTTCACAATCATGTGCTTCATAATCGTGTGCCTCGTATATATAACTCATATAAAATAACTCGGCCGGATTGAGAAGAACTAGCTGCTAGCTGATCGCATATGCATGGTATGGTGTATATATATCAAAATCACACAAAAGTTTAGCGAACGGCGTACCTCAGAGTCAGAGTCAGAGTCAGAGCTGTCGTCTGCTAGAGGCGGATCATCGTCGTCATGGGGTTCCGGAGCCCGGCGAAGAGCTCTGGACAGATAGCGCAGCGCCATGGCAGGCACGGCCGGCAAGGCTGGACCGGGACTTCTGGAGGAGGACGGGATACGCTTTGCTGCTGCTGCCTTGATCGGGGTTCGATGATGATCTTTTAATAAGCCCTGACTGGAAAGGGCTTGCTACCTCGGAGAGGATTATTGGATTGGATCTGGCCCTTGACTCTTCTTGTAGTACAAGACTCCACGACTGGCAATCTTTCGATGCTCTGCCTACTAGTTCAACATATATACACGGACTCTATACGGTAACTGGACACGCCATATTCTAACTCAGTAAGTACAGACCATGAAATCAGGTCACGGACTATATAACAAACCAAATTGAGGGTTTCCTAAAAAAAAACCAAATTGAGTTAGTACACTTAATAAACTATTAAAATAAATATTAATGCAAATATATGCATATTTACTTCTTTTGCTAGTTTTTTTAGAATACTTCTTCTTTTGCTTGTTGGCAAATAGGCAAATAGCATTATGCTTACTTTTTATTTTAGAAAAATAGTGGCATAAGTGTGAAATTTGGAGCTTACTTTATGGGCATTAAGTTATTCTCCATATAGATTATTTTGGTATGTTTGATAAATATTTTACTTCAGTTCATTTTTATAAAAGTAGGTTTGAATAATTTAGATACATTTTTTATGACTAGTTCTATTTTCACAGCCAGGCGAGCCCCACCTTTGTTAGTGCTTCATTAACACGTACCATAGCTCGCCTCTCAAATGTGTTTGTACAGTAGTGATGGTATGCGTGAGTAATTTATTATAAAAAGTAAATTTAGGAGTTACTTTGCATTGTCTTTCATAATTACAAAGATAGATAATTGGAATGCAAATTTAGAGTCAACCAAATTAAAGTTTAAATATTTTTATTACTATCGTGAGAATTTTGAGGGTTTACTTTTTTTAAATAGGGTGTCTTGACGATTAACGTGATACTAATATTACTTCCTGTGCACACACATGCAAGGTATATATTATTTATACTGTGTATGGATTGGGTTGTAGTCTTGCAGATGATCCTAGCCCAATTACTACTCCCTCCGTCCGTCCTTTTTAAGTGTCGCCGTGGGATGCGTCTTGTGAAGTTTGACTTGAATTATAGAAAATACGTGTACTATTTATATCTTTAAATAATTTTGTTAAAAAACTAGATCCAAAGATCTTTCCGATGATACTAATTATGATACTTATTGATAATATTTATTTTTTATTAAAATTGCCGGCATTTGCTTCTCGGGAAGCGAAGCGACAGTTATTTAGGGACGGAGGGAGTATTTAATTTGTTGCGCGCGTGTTGCGACATGTAACGGCACAACTTAATTTGTCTTGCGCCTTGTGAGTTAGAGTAAACATTACCTTACCACTTGAGTTAACAGAGATTTTAGGTTTCTTGTGGTGGGCCACCCCCGCCGGGTTCAATTTCTAGATTTGGCACAGTTATCGTATTTTTCTGAATTTATTTTAAAATTTAACGGCGTTGTATTTTCAGTGGTAGACGACATATTTCCATTGACAGTGAGACGACTGTAGTGATTTCGTCAATCTTGAAATATACAAACATGTGAGAACTGACAACTATAGCGTTAGCATGCCAGCATCTGGAACAAAGAGAGACAATGCATGCACCTCACTGTCATGGCGGAGCGTGTGGCACTGATGATCCGTGGGAGGAAGACGGTCTTGAGCTCGCTGAGGGTGCGGTTTCTGAAGGCGCCAATGAGGTAGCCGTTGGCGCTGATCTCTTCCGACGAGGAACAGGGAGTCCTACTTCCTACCGTGAACCGAGCCGAGACGCCGCAAAAAGTTCTGGACCAGGCGGTCTCTGGTTCGAAGGGAGACCTTCACGAACATCGAGCCCTCTGCCCTCGAGGAACGCCGTGTCCAGCGCCGTCCCGCCTCCACCCACGGCGAAGTCGCCCTGCGCCAGAAGTCCGCCGCCGTCTTCCCGGCGAGGTACGTTGCCGGCTCAGGCACCCCCGGCGCCTCAGCTGCATCCATGGACGACGATCACACGTGTCATCGTCAACAACTCACTATATATCGAGTAGTTCACGTACGGGTCGAAACTGGATCTAGCGCTCACCGAGAAAGTCGATCATGATCCGGCCGTCCGACGCGCGGCCGCTGGGGCGGCCAAAGAAGGTATCGCCGTGCGGTGGCCGGCTGATCATCGCACGGTCATCACCGAGGACGCTTAGCACGTTCCCCGTGTCGGCCAGAGAGTCGCCGAAGCTGAATATGCGGGCGTGGCGCGGCGCATCGTTTGGCTCTGGTGGTGGCCCGCCACCGTCGTCGTCGCTGCTGCCGTCTGCCCGGGCGGCGCCGGCGGAGAAGAGAAGCGCTACTAGGAGTATCAAGAGGAGACGTGATAGCGATGGCGCCCATTGGTTTTCAGTACGTATTGCGGCTACTCGTGGTGAGCTTAATTTGGTTGGTGCTGTGTGCCATGGTGAAAGTGATATTTGTAGTGGCGCCGTGAGGACAACTTTAACGACGGAGGAGGCATCGCTGCCGTGTGTTGGCCACGGCCAATTTGTAACGAGAGACATATTTAATTTGACATGTTCCACACCCATCGTAACATAACTGCACGTACATCTCCACTTTTTGAAGATTTCAACCAGATATGAAGAATTATCAACGAGACGTTAATTTAACATATTCTAATATGTTAAACATATTTAATATGTTTAATTATGAAATTATATTCAACTATCAATCTAAGATACTTATTATTACTTATCATAAATATATTAGTACACTGTTGTATTCATTTAGTTAATTTTTATTAAAAATATTTGACTACTCGAAAAATAAGATGTACAATTATTTTGAAATGAATAGAGGATAACAATAGAAGCAACAAGCCATAGGTTGATCCTATGATTGTGAACTTTTGTGCCTACACAAACAGCCTATTATGAATATGTAACTTGTACTCCCTCCGTCCCTTTTTAAGTGTCGCCGTGGGATACGTGCCACAAGTTTGACTTGATTTATAGAAAATACATGCAGTATTTATATCTTCAAATAATTTTGTTAAAAAACTAGATCTAAAGATCTTTCCGATGATACTAATTATGATACTAATTGATGATATTTATTATTTATTAAAATTGCCGACATTTGCTTCTCGGGAAAGCGGCGATAGTTATTTAGGGACGGAGGGAGTATATATGAAAAGTTCTTGTCGAGTTGAGCATATTTTGAGTTTTTTTTCTACAGACCCCTCGCGAGCACGAGCATACTGGGTGTCGTGCCTATAGGCTGGCACTGCATAACTAAATCCATTTAATTAGCACCGTGCCTATTGGTGCTAGGATCGTTCCATCCATTTGACAAAATATGGTTAAAGTAGTGTCAAATAATAGTATCTTAGTAGTTACTCCCTCCGTCCGGTCGCCATTATAGGACTTTCAAAATCTACGTTTGACCATTCGTCTTATTCAAAATTTTTACAGATATTATATAATAGATAAATCATTATTAAAGTATCTCAAATGATGAAACAAGTCATAACAAGATACATAACATTTATACAAAAATTTTGAATAAGACGAATAGTCAAATACCATTTTTAAAAGTCCTACGATGGCGTTTTTTACCGGACGACGGAGGGAGAAAAGCGCAATGATAAAAAGAGAGAGATCACAGCGTAATAGTTAATGGGGTTATTTGGATCATTCAAATTGAGTACTAGCAAGTACACTAATAGTTTTACAGCCGACCTAGTCAATATTTTTGCTAATTTGGAGAAGAGAAGAGGAGAGCTTGGCTCTCATACATCAGCAAACGAATGTGAAGATATAAATACAAGTGTCATATAACTTTGGCTCGTCAAACAGGTCTCAAATTTATAGCCAAACATTATTTATCACTATTATTAGGCTCAATCTTAATCTATATTTATACCTAATAATAAAGAGATAAAGTTTTTCTTCACTAATTTTTTATCTATTCCTCCTCCAACTAACTCTCTGAATGTGTAAGTTATCTCGCTCGTCTATATCTATAATCTGGACTTATATAAACCCGTGCATATACGACTACGAGTTAGAACAGTTCGCATCTAACAGGGCATGAAATCCGATTATAAGACATATTAGATCCGCAAACTATATAATAGTCTTGCATTAGACCTTCACGTTGGATACAGTGTCATATCCAACTCTAACAAAATAAGTAATTTGCTTTCCATACTTTAAGATGAACGTACCACATCTAGACTCTAGAATCTTTTTTCTTTACATGGCAGCGGTTGATTCTGTTTTCATTGGCAAGAGTTAAAATATTTTTTTTTCTTGGCTTGCTTCCATTGATATAATCACGCATGATAGATTTGGGTTTTCTATCATTATATTTTCTATTTTCATTTTTCTTAACAGACGTGTTTTCTATTTTCACTATAAGGAAAATATAAGATAAATAATGATAAATAATATAAAATATTATTAAAATAAAAAACAAAAAAGTATAACTGGTAAAATATTGATGCATTTTCTCGAGTGGCATAAATAAAAAATAAAAGGAAATCGTCTCAACACAACGCTCCGCTGAAGTGCTAGGTCTGTTGATGTCATTGCCATAGGCGCCGGAGGTGCAGACTGTGCCGCCAAACCCCAAGTCCCGATGTGCAGCGGTTGTAGCCCAAGCCGTACTGTGTGCTTCCAATCTTGACTTGGCGGAGCACGGCTAAACTCACATGGGCTGGAGCAATGTGTAGCAACAGGTGTAGGAATTACCAAGAAAGTAAAAAAAAGGTGGTGTCTAAATTCTGATTGAAAGGATAATAGATAAAAAGAGATATATAGACAAGTTTAATAAATTTTATAGAAAAACAAAAAATAGATAAAAATGTACTATGCATATCTTCGCTTTTTTGGTAATTTTTTCTCCTATTACAACGTACGAGCACTTTTGCTAGTATATATATAATAATATACCAATAGGGATAGATGTAGTATAGGAAGAGATTGAAATACCCATTAATAACAATAATTTAACATCGTGATATATGTTACAATATATATTTGGCCTGAGCAGCTATTGGTTTTACTTTTCCTTTTATATGGCACAGTATGCATCGTACGTGCAATCATCAGGGACACACTACCTATTTCCGGCCCTCGACAAAATCCCTTAACATATACCCTAGTACGAGGTAACCTAGATCTTTCTTATTAAATATTTGACGAAAACAAAAGCAGTAACCAGCAAAAGCAGATGCAATCGCAATAGTGAGCAGTGAGAGACAAAAGGCAGTTGTAGTAACAGGAGCCTTCGAACGTCGCCACCAACTGATCACCGCCTTGTTTTCTGCTGCTTCCATGGCAGCGTCTCTGTGTAAATAATCCAATTACAAAGAGAATAAGGGGTAAATAATTAATTAAATAATAGTTTGGTTTCCTGTTATTATTATTTGGGGGGGGGGGGTGGCGTGATCAAATAAACAAAGCAATTAATGAAATAAACAAAGCAATTATGCTCATTATATTATATGCTAAGTGCATACTCATCATGCCCCGCCCCGGCTTTAGATATTCGAGCTATCTCTTCTTCTATAATTCTGGCCATCTCTTCATTTATCTCCATTCCAGCATTCTTTAATTTCTCGAGAAATTGATCGACCTCCTCCTCCATCTGCTCTCCAATTTCAGTTCCCTGCAAGGATTAATTTTATTAATTTTGAGAAACGGAAGTTTAATGAGATATTTGGCAATGCACGATGAGTAAGTAAAAAATAAACCTAGCTAGCATTATTCAAGGATAAATTGGTCATATACAAAAGAGACTGAGAGGCACACATTATATTAGTGACGCATGTTGCATATATTAATCGATCTGTTCAAGGAAAGATCGATTATCCCTACACCGAGGTGGAGGCCAGGCTAGCTTCCCTCCTCGCGCACAGCTTTAAGTGGATTCAGTTTGGGTCTCAGATTGCAGTATGGATCGATGATAATTCAACGATAACGAGAACATGGCTTCAACTTGCTAACAATTTTTGTAGCCTCTTTTTCAACATTAAACATGTGAACTCGGCCGGATTCAACAACTAGCTGCTAGCTGCACTGATCGCATATGTATGGTATGGTCCATCATATCATTGAGAGCAAGCGAACGGCGTACCTCAGAGGTGTCGTCTGCTAGAGGCGGCTCATGGTCATGGGGTTCCGGAGCCCGGCGAAGAGCGCTGGACAGATAGCGCAGCGCCATGGCAGGAACACGGACGGCAAGGCTGACAGGATAACCTTTGCTGCTGGCTCGATCGGGGGGTTAATTCGAGGGCGGCAAGGCTGGATCTGGATGGAAGATGTTTTAATGCCCTGATTGGAAAGGGATTGCTGCCTCGGAGGATGATTGGATTGGATCCGGCCGCATGCCCCTTGACTCTCTCTACTTCAGGCAAACTTTTGATGTAGACGCCTTGGTATTGAACTCTATATGGGGTGGGGTGATTGGATGCGCCGTACTCTAAGGCTAGTCTCAGTGGAGGTTTCATGACACAGTTTCATATGCACCCAGATTTTTTAGAAATAGTGCAGAAAGAGTTTCATCCTCATGAAACTCTCTCTACTCCCATGAAACTTTTATAGTCTCTCTTAATAAATATGTGCCATGTCAGCGTATTTAATGCCCATAAAACTCTATGAAATCTCCATTGAGATTAGCCTAATCTAACTGAAATAAGTACGGATCACGGAATCGGGTCACGGATTATAATATATAAAAAAACAATTTGAATTAGTTATACCCTTGATAAATTATTAAAATAAATATTAATTCATATATGCATATTTACTTGATCGATTTACTTGGTGGCAAAGAGCACTATGCTTACTTTTCATTTAAATAGTGGTACAAGTGTGAAATTTGAAAACATATATAGCTTACTTCATGGTTATTGAGTTATTTTCTATAATAGATTATATTGGTATATTTCCATATATTTGAGGGATACTTTGGTTTATTTTTTTTATAAAAAATGTAGGTGTGAATAGTTTCCATACAAGATAAAGGGTCAGTTTGGTTGTAATGCCAACTTTGTCTTGCCTTTGCTAGCTAGTTAGAGTAAATATTACCTTACCATGCTGAGTGAGCCAGATTGCCTCACCTGATTTAACAAAGATTTTCCTTACCAGCAGAGACTCCAAGTTGAACTTAGTTCAAGAATCCAAACACAATTACTCTATATAAAGGTATATTTCATTTCAACATGACCTTATTATTAATTGACTAACAATCCATTTATTTCATGTATGAAACAACGAATAACAACAGATAATTATTAATTTCGTCCAACCATATGATCATTTATTACAAGGACTATTTTCCATTCAAAAGACCTCCATAAGTGTACGTAAGTGTGTAACTATATTCCGGAGTAATTAACAACAATTCATTTTTATCTAGTGTTTAGTGGCACTCAGCACCCGATCCTACAGCGTCCAGCCTGCGTCGCGAGCCGCAGCCTCCCGAGCACGGAGCAGGCGATGCGTCTGTTGGCGGCCTCCGTGAAGTGCAATCCCGACGGGTCGGCGCACGCCTTGGTCCCCGGCGCGCCGCAGTTCGCCGCCATGTCGAAGTTGTAGGCGCCGCGGCCGCGGCCACAGCACACGACCAGCGGCCTGTTCCTGAAACCTGCAACCAACACTGCCGGGATGCAGCAGGGGGTTAGTTCGTTCTCGCAACACGCTCACCCACTCGATGACATCGTTTTTGGTCCAAGATTAATAGTGGCGCGCACGCACCGTATCTGCGGGGCGACACGACGAGGTCGGTGACGGCGCGGTATAGGCCGGCGTAGAGGATCGGATGGATATCATCGAGTGGGCGCGGCGGATGTCCCTGATCAGCATGCGGCGCAGGATCCGGTTGTGCATCTCGGCGAGGTCGTGCAGCGACGTGATGCAGCCGGACGCCGGGTCGTACCCTCCGGCTCGCAGCCTAGCGGTATGGTCCCGGAGACCACCACCGTGCGTGCTCCGGCGGCGATCACGTCCTGATAAGAGGGAATGCAGCTCACCGTCACGGCGGAGCGTATGGCACTGATTATCCGTGGGAGGAAGATGGTCTTGAGCTCGCCGAGGGTGCGGTTTCCGAAGAGGCCGATGAGGTAGTCGTTGGCGCCGATCTCTCCGACGACGAACAGGGAGCTCGCCGTGGCATTCCTACCGTGAACCGAGCCGAGACGCCGCAAAACATTCCTGAACCAGGCGGTCTGGTCCCTGAGAGAGACCGGCACGAACAGCTTGAGGCCTCTCCGCCCCTCGAAGAAGCCGGGGTCGAGCGCCGACCGCCGTCCCTCCACCCACCGCGAAGTTCACTCCGCGCCGGAAGTCCGCCGCCGACTCGCCGGCAAGGAGGTAAGGTGTCGGCTGCGGCACCTCCAGCGCCTCAGCTGCATGGTCAGCATGGACGGTCAGATGACGATGCCATCAATCCATTTCAGTAACGACGACCGCCGTTCGTATCGAACCGAGAGATGATGAAATGCCAAGCATAATAATGACATGGTGCTCACCGAGGAAGTCGATCATGATCCGGTCGTCCGACGCGCGGCCGCTGGGGTGGCCACAAAAAAGGTCTCGCCGTAAGGTGGCCGGCTGATCGTCGCCCAATCGCCGAGGATGCTTAGCGCGTTCCCGGTGTCGGCAAGCGAGTCGCCGAAGCTGAATATGCGGGCGTGGCGCGTCTGGTGGCTCTGGTGGTCACCGTCGGTGCTGCTGTCTGCCCCGGCGCCGGCGGAGAAGAGAAGCGTTGAGGGTATATCATCACGAGGGGACGTGACATCGGCGGCGGTGGCGCCATTGCCTTTTTAGGCGCTGCGTGCACTCGTGGTACGTGAGCTCTGGATGGATCGGCGGCGACGCCATTGCCTCAAACTCCAATTTTTTGATATAAATATGTCTTCATCCGACTTAATAATATGAAAACTATTTATAGAGGTGTACCCTTATGTTGATATAACCTTTGGCATCTTCAATGGTGGTGTTCTACATAGAGCTTTTTGTCACAATGGCATGTTAAGAAACTTGTTACCAAAAGGTTAAGATTTTTTTATATAGGTGTAAGCATAGAAGAATACTGATCATTAATTACAGTAAAGAGCTCCCTTATTTAATTATGCAGTCCGAACAAACTAGGTCTTTGAGTTTTGTAAGAGTGAACGGAGAAACAAGTCTGCGACCTCTCTTTCTTGGTTTGCCTGGTTTGGTAAACCAACTCTAAGCACATCTGATGTCATCTTGGGTAGCTCACGTGCTATTGTCTTAAGAGTACCGTCGACTCCATAGACAAAACCACCAACAAAACCAGCACCAACACATGCACCTGTGTACACAACGAAGCCGAGGGCAAGATTAACAGACTCCACGAAACTCCAGAACTTCTTGCTTCTTGACTCCTTGATGAGGTCCTCACTATTGTTATCATAAAAGAAGTAGAAAAGAATAACACATGAGACAGGAGAGGGAGCGAGATAGAGCGTGGATGCCAGGGAAATTTCATGGTAGTAAGAATAAAAAAGGATATTATATAGATTTAGATAGATAGATAGTCGAGGTGGGCCTTAAGTTACCTCGATTTTTTTTAAATAATCAGCGTGCAATCGATCAAACTCCTTACCCCTGCCCTGTCAAGATTAACCAAAGGGATGCGGTTCAGACATATATCACGAAAGCATGACCTTTTTTTGTTGATACATATTTCCTCTTTGGCAGTAAGTTTTTCCGTCATTGTTTGTTTGGCAAGCAAAGCATGCAAGATGAAGTGGTGATACCACAGCGCTAGATATGGTGCATGGGCTATAGGGTATAGAGCCGATCTCGATCGGATCGGAATAATATTGCATTGCTGGTCGTCAGCTGGCCGGTTGTTTAATTTGCGTGCTCGATCGAGACAACATATATAGAACGAGAATTCTCGAGATAAGGTATACGGTACGCGTGGACTATAACATGTACATATATTATACTATACGTACGTACGTACCTGAGAGGTATAACGTCGTCGAGAGCTCGACGCCGCCGGCGACATACGGGGTACCGCGCAGACTACGGGGACTGATGACGGGGCCCGCCGCCAAAGGGTAGTCGTAGTCGTCCTTGCCAGCAAAGAGCGCAGCGCCATGTTGGATCGATCGGAGTCCTGGAGGATCGTGGTCGGAGCGAGCGAGGAGAAGTTATGTACGTAGAGGTACGCGGCTAGGGTTTGCCTGCTTCTTTTCTTGCCAGAGAGGGGGACGCCCTGCGTGCGTGCTTTCCAAGCTTCGTCTATCTGGGATCATCTTTTTATTCTTGGCAAAAGAAAACAGGTTGCCCGTCGTCGCGGGGTCGATCGATCTCTCTATCGGATCGGAGTCCCTCCTAAAGACTACTGCGCGATGACGAAGTCCTCTTACAATGCAAAATGCATCTTTTCCCTCTGTCACAAAATATATAAGGTATATATATAAGGTATCCTAAGGTAGTAAGTAAGGTATATATATATATATATCCTATATATAGAAATATTAAATCGTGGACAGTTCTTTCCATAGTTTTTGTTATCCGACACTACACCCGGTGCTATGGGTTTCTATCCATGGCTGCAGGATCCGGGTTTCTTTTCCAGTGGTTGATCGATGCATCGTCCAGTGGTTGATCCGTGCTTTCCAAGCATTGGAGGTGGCGGTGCATCACTGGAGCCGATGGAGGCGGCGGTACGGTGCACCACTGGAGCTGATGGGAGGTGGTGGCTGACTCAACCGGAGCTGCTAGGTGGGTGAGTCAATGGCAAGGGATAGTGGGAAAGAAGAAAATGAAATAGGGAAAGGTGGGTGTTGTGCCCACCCTTAATTAATATAGAGGTCCAAATTAAATCTAAAACAAGTGAATTTTATTTAACTCTTTCCTTTAATCATGAAGAGATAATGTGATTACTATATTTAAGTTAATGTTAGACACTAGTGATAAGTATGCTTGTGAATGCTGTTTAGATGCATTATTATCATTTCGGAATGAGAGAGTACCAATGTCTGCTAGACTATTTCTAATCAACAACTTCTCTGACTAAACAAGTCAATATTCTAGCGAAGACCATTTAGCTCCGACAAAAAACTAATAAAACCCTAAAGCAAGAATGAGTATTGCAAGACCATATATATAACGACGCCTTGAAGCTCTGGAGCTGGTCTTCTCGTATCTTATTTGTGCCTATCTAATGGACTCTGTCAAATTTAACAAATATGAGTTATTGACAAATTTTTCACGAGTAATAAAAACCGCTTTTACGAATCCAAGTATTTTTTATTATAATTTTAAAAATCCTATCAAGTCCCAATTATTTATTTTATATTACTACATTTGTCTATTTTATGAATTTTACATATCCTACATAAGTTATTTTATTACTACATTAAATAATATTTTCATAATTGATATGTATTTATAAGACCATGAATATATATAATATAGACATATACACATACACATATTAATAAGGTGGATTAGATCTCTTTGTTAGTTCTCGAATCTTGACCTAGGCCAAAAAAAATACTCAGCTATATCCGATCTTGGTTGGTCTTTCATCCCTAGCCACAAGTCATCCCCGTATTTTGCCACATACATGGGTTCGGTCCTCCAAGGCGTATTTTGCCATATACGTAGGTTCGGTTCTCTAAGGCCTGTTAGAGCTCTCTTCAACCTGCTCATGGCTAGATCGATCGGTTTCGGGTCAACTAGGAAGAACGTAAATCTACCACCTCTGGAAAAGCGCCTACTCCCTCCGTCCAGTAAATAATTGCAACTCTCCGGTTCAAAATTTTTCCCAGAAATAAAGATTTACGATGGCAGCTGATGAGTAGCAATGCTAGTACGGAGTACCTGAAAACTGTCCTGAAGGAAACAAAAAAAATGAAAAGCTGCCAGGAATTCCAGATCCTTCAAGCAAGGCCCGCCAGGCGTCAGCTGACGCTGCACTCCACCACCTGTGGCAGCCATGACAGGCAGAAGGGCATTTTCATAATTTACCATGCCGCCTTGGTTTCCATGCCCCTATCTTGGAAAGGCAAATATTTGCTGGACGGAGGGAGTACACCAAATATTTGATGGACGGAGGGAGTACATCTAATGGCTTAAGCCGCTGCTCTCATTTACTCGCTAACCCAATCATGCTACGCCGTTAAAGTGAGTGCGAGGCCTCTGCCCTCGAAGAAGTTGGGGTCGCGCACGCTGGAAGTCCGCCGCCATCGTTTTACCGGCGAGGAGGTACGGTGTCGGCTGAGGTACCCCAGCGCCTCAGCTGCAAAAACAACAACGTTAACGTGCGCCTCAGCTGCAAAAACAACAACACGTTAACGTGCGCCTCAGCTGCAAAAACAACAACGTTAACGTACGACGCCATCGTGTGTACGTCAACGAGCGTTGGTTCGAATCTCGACGGAGATGAAATGCCGAGAATGCAAGCGATGCCATGGTGAGTGCTCACCGAGAGGAAGTCGATCATGATCCGGCGTCCGACGCGCGGCTGATGGTCGCACGTACGGCGGCCGAAGAGTAAGGTCTCGCCGTACGGCGGCCGGCTGATGGTCGCACGGTCGCCGAGGATGCCTAGCGAGTTCCCATGTCGACCAGCGAGTCGCCGAAGCTGAATATGCGGGCGTGGCGTGGCACGTGTCGTTTGGCTTGGGTGGTGGCCATCGTCGTCGTCGTCATGTACTAACAGAATATGCAGCTCGCGCGCGCGTTTTCTGCCTTTTGACTGGGGTGGGCAAGAAAATGACTTCTATATGAAATTTGGTTTCTCCTTCGTTTAACAATAATTTTTCTAGTATGTAGAGTAGAGTATATAAACGTGTCCCTTTTTGCATTTTTTGTTTCACAAATATCTATCACACAAACATAGACGCATAGAGATGAAAGTATAATCATAGTTGTTTTGTGTTTTATTTTATAACTGCCATTTTGGTCAGAAATTCAAGAATCTTGACTAATGGTGGAACCGGTCAATGACATGTGAGAGCTAGGAGACTACATGTGGGCCAATACAGATTGAAGATGTGGTACAAAACTGTCAAGCCACGTGGTCAAATCTAAAAAAGACGTGTGGATAGTTTAGCGCGACACGTGGTCCACTAAAAACTGACGCGTGGGCATACAACATCGTGACATATGGTCGAATAAGGAAAAGACATGTAGGATATCCTGGTTACGCCACTTGAACCAATAAAAATACGATACAGGGTCCAATGGCAAAAAGTGACACGTTAACTAGCTAACAGCAATAACTGAGGGCATATCAGTCAGTTTTTGTGTGACGAATTTTTTAAGTCTAATTAATTCATAATTTGATAATACCATACTAAATATATGTTAATGATAAATTAATTATATTTAATTAATTTATCTTATATGTATTAACATAATTTATAATTAGAGTATCTATTTGGAAACTACTAATAGTTTAAGTATCTAACTGTTATGTTTTTTAGTTGGAGTATCTATCGAGAACCAACAATAATAATGTAAGTATCCGGCTGTTATGTTTTTTAGTTAAAATACTCATCTGAAAACTACCCAATAATTTAAGTATCTATGGTGTAATTTACTCTAAAAATAAATAAATTGAACAACATGGATACAACCGGGTGATCTAGTAATTAACTAGTATATTGCCCGTGCTAACGCTTACGGTGACAATTAAGACCACGCAAATTAAACAAATGAAAATAATCTGTATCCTTTGGTGTTTTTTTTAAAAAAAATCATGGATCACATATTATAATATTAGAATAAATAAACATGATTATGATGACAACCTGATACCAAATAAAGATTACTTACATGACAACAATGATTCAGAATGTAGCCTGACTGACTTGGTAACCTCGGTGGTGCTTTAGATTTTACTCTGCACGCGACAATCAAAACTGCACTTAACGAACAAATAACCAAAAAGAACTCCAGAGCTTGTAGTTAATTCCAAGGATTTGCAAAACTACCTGGATTAAATGACCTTGGATAGACTTTGCACAGGAAGATATCTCCCTCCCGAACCCATGTTCAGTCTACCGGCCGACCCATGTTCAGTCTACCGGCCGACTCACAGATATCACAGGGGACCGAAAGGAACAAAAATCGTGAAAACCGGTTGAAATTTTGATCAAATTTTTTAATTTTAGCAAATATTTTTTAAAAAATTGAACAAATGGAACCAAAATTACTGATACGAGCATTTACCGGAGGTCACTGATAGAAACGAAAATCGTCGATTTTTAGTGAAAACCGGTCGATATTCTGAACCCGGCCCTAAACACATTCGCCTTGATCCCTCATCCGCATGAGCCCCAATTGCTGATGGTCTGAACCTGAATATTCCGCAGAAAAAAAGATCGGTTATTTATAAAATGTATGATGAATCTGAAGAAATAAGAGAGAAAAGTAAGACCACTCTATTGCAGTTATTATAGTAGATAGTATATTGCCTGCGCTAATGCTACGGTGATAATTAAGACCACACAAATTAAACAAATGAAAATAATCTGTATGCTTTGGTGATTTTTTTTTTAAAAAATCATGGATCACATATTATAATATTAGAATAAATAAACATGATTATGATGACAACCTAATACCAAATAAAGATTACTTGCATGACAACAATGATTCAGAATATAGTGGATACATACACAACCTTCCAGTTCTTTGATCCTTGGTATACCCGTGAACCTTTCTCTGCATCATGCAATGCAAATTATAAACCAAAGAAAACACAAAGTTTTGAAGAAAACCAGGAGATAGCTTTAGTCTAACAACCTGCCCACCATCAAGGCAACCTTGACACAGTACGTTTTCAGTTTGTGATGATAAATGAACCGGCTCTGCAGCATTAGGAGATGTGAAATGGAGGCTTCTTTTAACTACTGGATCAATGGAGGAACAAATCGTCTTTTCCACAGCCTCCAAGGGAGATCTGTCAGATGCATGCACATGTCATGCAAACTATTGCCATTCTCTAAGTAAATGTAATCAGCAGGGTGTTCTTTGGTGCTTCCAGCATGTTGTTCGAAGTTGCCGAAACAGCCTGTAAAATCAAAAGGAGAGTAGCATAAATAAGAAGTTTTTGTTCTTTAACAGTTCATAGACTACGATTGCACATCACATAAAAAAGTAAGAAAAGGAAAATTCAGTCATCAAAGACAAGATTCAGAAAAAAAAACTCATTTGCACATCACAGAAAATTCAGTCATCACAGAAAACTCATGTGCATGTATAAGTTCATAAAACAGTGGATCCATCATGCAATCAAATTGGGATAGAATCCTGAACAGAATATTGGTGACTTGACTAACTAACCATCGAGTCTTGGCATTCAGAATTCAGAAATTTAGTTCGTTACATTTTACTGCATGATGGCATACGGAGCTGTCAAATTCCTCACCCAGCCATCTTTCTTCTTTCTCCAATTAGTACATTAACCAATCAAGATGCATGAACAAACAGGCGTAATACACGTACACACATGTAATGAGATCAGATCCAAATACAAATAGCCAATTAGCTTAAGAGGGTTTGAGTGCTCCGACACAGCAGGATAGGAAGAGAAGGGATTGGCACACCTGGTGGTTCTCCTCACCGAGAAAGTGCAGGACAAGGGAAGTGCGCCCTGTAGGAGCACCGACGGTCATGTGTGGCTGAGTACAGCATCACCGGCATCTGCGATCATGCGGCGGCGGCGATCGTCCGCGGGAAGGCGTGGCCTCCGCGATCTTGCGGCGGCGGCTGATGCGATCAGCGGCAGCTATCGTCCGCGGAAAGGCGCGGTTTTCAATTGATCGTGCGGTGGCGGCTGCGGCGATCGTCCATGGGAAGGCATGGTTTTGAATTTGTGCTGATGACGCGTGCACGCCACGGTTGGGCTGCGGGGTGAGGGAGGAGGACCATACACACAATCTGGGCCGTCCGTGCGTGGGTGAGTAAGGAGAGAGAATGATTAGAACAGATCTGGACGCTTGGTTTTCACGGTGTAAGATATTTGGGTACGTTTTGGCATGTGGGTGTAGGAGGAGCTCCTCTGTGGGGACGTTTTTTTGGGGTGGACATAGAAAAGAAAATTTGGTGCATTAGTAGGGTGATATAAAGAACCTAAACGTTCAAGAACAGGAGGCCTAGATGCTCATTTCTTGTATATAGATAGATATCTACATGCCGTTGAGTCAGCGAGAGAGACGACGGAGCATCAGTCGGAGCACGCCGGCCACGACCTGACCACCACCACTACCCGCAGCTAGCAGCTGGAGCATCAGTGGCAGAAGTCGGAGAAGAAGAAGCTATGGAGATGATCCACGAGTCCGGTTCGTCCTGCTCAAGCCTGCTCCCTCGTCACCAGATGGGTCTGGCTTGCCGCCTCTCCAGCAGTAACGAGTCGTTCCGTACATCCAGAAAGTGCCACAGAGCGTCCGGGACAGCCTCGAGGAGCGTTACTTCGTGCCGGACGTGGTCTCCATCGGCCCTTACCACCACCGCGCAAAGCCGCACCTCGAGGAGATGGAGAAGGTCAAGGAGGCCGTGGCGCACGAGTTCTGCCGCAGCGCGCTGCGCCATGAGATGGCCGTGTCGCAGATCCTTGAGGTGATCAGGCCCGTCCTGCCTCTCGCACGGAGCTGCTACGACGACACGGTAGAAGCCATCGACAGCAGTGACTTCGCCTATATGATGGTCGTGGACGGCTGCTTCTTGCTCGCGGTGATGTCGATCCTCACCAGAAACTACCCCGAACGGCTGGAGCACTCGTCTTGGACACAAGGCCGGATGCTGCGGATCATGAAGGACATCCTGCTGTTTGAGAACCAGATCCCCTGGCCCGTGATGCGCAAGCTCTTTGAGGTGTGGCCTGCCCCAGCCGTCGTCGACCAGTTCGTCTCCATGGTCCTCGCCTACTTCGACTTCGACGTCGTCAACACCGACAACTGGCGGCGGCGCTTGGCCGCCGACCGGCCCGACACGCCATGGCAGAATCTGAGCCCCTCCCCGGCCCACCTTCTCGACCTCGTCCACCAGCGGCACCTCGGCCTGACCGGTCGTCCTGCGCCGCCGGAGGGCAACGGCGGCGCCGCCGCCGTCAGGTACTGCGACTACGCGCGGCCTTTCGCCCCCTTCACGTCGGCGGTGGAGCTCGCGGAGGCTGGCATCCACCTCCGTGGCAGCTGGACGTGCCGCGTCAAGGACGTGAGGGTGGCTGAAGAGCCGCGGTTGCTCCAAATCGGGCATCGCAGCGGCGTGAGCTCCTACCTCGCCATCCTGGGCTCCCTCGTCCGCGCCGAGCGGGACGTGGAGGAGCTCCGGGCGAGGCGGATACTCTTCAGCACCATGAGCGACCGGAAGACCGTGGAGTTCTTCGAGGGCCTCCTCGACCCGCTGCCGCGCCAGGAGCTGTACCTCCAGACGCTGGAGGACATCGTGCGGCTCCGGAGCAAACGGAGGACAAGGAGTGGCTTCCACCGCGTCTACTACAGGAACAAGAGGATGATCTTGGCCGTGGCGCCACTGCTTACACTCCTCGTCACAATCGTCGGGATCGTCGTCACCAACTCAATCAAACACAAGTAGCTTAGCTAGCAGCCTCTCTGCCTGCAACTTGCATTGTCGCCAGCCATTAGTTACGTTGCTTGGCAGGTCATAATACTTGCTCGAAACAACCAGAACTACTGTTGACTGGCCGGACTCTGCTGGTGGTTGATAGATATATAGAGATAAATAAACTAGCTAGATCGACTTCGTTGTCGGTCTGCACAGTCGTCGTTGATTGGCATGATTTTGTCGTTTGTCTCTGTCATATATGCTTCGTGTACTAGCTAGCTAGCCCCATGCATATAAAACACACGCCACCAGGATTTTTATTGTCTGATGAAATCTACCAGGACTTCGGGCAACGCTAGCTGCTGCACAAGTAAGGTGCTGACGAACTGAAAATGACATGATAATTAGTGGGGGAACACCGCATGTCCATTGTGGGTTGACTTTCATATATTGCTAGATTTCAACAGGGTTAGGTAGCCTATCTATACAAAATTCTTAATGCCCATCTGCAATTGGTAGGATCATGCATGTCAGATCATCCTTTAAATAGCTGTACGTGAAAGAACATCTTTGAATGTTCAATCATAATGTCCACAGATTGGTTTGCTCAAGGGACATGCATTGAGGACTCGGCACTAGACTGAATTAAGAAACCTTTACATGGACGAAGTGAATGTAAAATAATCTCGATGTGCTAGCTTCATGTGGCGTGGCGGCGATGGACAGGGTTGCCTGTCAAGCATACAACACTCATGTTGCCACCATATCATATTATCTAGTGGTGGAAACATTGCCGATCTTCGCCTCCATATCATATCCCGAGCCGGTGGTGAAAACATTTAGCACCATCAGTTAGTCATCCAATACACAACACACTTACAAACCGGCGGTGATAAGAAGTTCAATGCCGGTTTGACAAGAAGTTCAATGCCGGTTTGATGGTAGAAGACATTAGTGCACATTAGAGCGGCTATGAAAATTAAATCATCATCAATGTCGGTTCGAAGTAAGATTCGGCAGCTACGCACATAACGGTTCCAACCGCTTCAACCTGTACCAAGTTGGCGATGATAGAAATTATCTCTACCGGTTTGTTTCAACCGCCTCACCATCTATCAAGCTAGTTATGATAGCAGTTATCTTCGTCGGTTTGTTTCGGGCATTGCAACTTGACCTGCTATGATAGGCATTTAGACATGTACCATTGTCGGTTGCCCGTTTAATGCGGTGGTGTTAAATGGCTAGAACAAAACCCATTTTCCCTCGTCTTACTCATCACTCTCCCTCATCTTTGTACATCACCGTATAGGTCGGTGACATGTGCAACTCAATCTGGCGTATAGCACATTGATCATTTTTACATTGGTAATCTATTATGCCGATTAGTGTGGATTGAATCCGGTCTATCCATCTGTACTGAACCCTAAGGCTATCATCCTCCATCTATCAAACCAAAAAAACATTTATCATCTCCTCCTGCCTGGCCCAATGAGATAGAGACCCATTAAGGCCCATATAAGCCACCTTCCTCTCTCATATGCGACAATCAGCAAACCCTAATTTCTTCCCCATCCTCTACTGCTCCACGAACTTCACTATGTTGCTCTAATTTGTGGTCGGCCCAACCTCTTGACCCTCGCCAGCGCGGCCACATGTGCCCTTCCCTATCCTGACACGGTCTCTCCACCTCCAGTCCTAACCTTTACCATCTCGATGTGTCTTCTCCACCTCTCGTTCCGACTGCAGTTTCTCGTCCCTCACGTCGATGCTTCAAAACTAACTCCATTCCTTCTCAACGTCGGCACTCAGTTTAGCGCGTGACAAGGACTCCACACCTCCAAAAAGAACTGGGCAGCCCACTACAATGGGTGGCGATAGCGCAATGAGGGCTCCACCTGAGGCAACATTGCAGTGGCAGTGATGACGCAGTTGGCTTCGACGGCCTAGGGCATGTGCCGACAAGCTGGCCTGACACGGCCCAAGCCGTAAAGGGCTATGCCTAGACCGTAGGTGCCGCCCACGGGTGGGCATGGCACATCCCAATGAGGCAGTAGTGCCATGCCAGCCTGACCATCCATCAAGTCGTTCCCTGGCTAGGCCCAGGCCGGGCGCCCCGTTTGGCCATCTATAGCCTGTGGTAACATGTACACCAGACATGGAATGAAGCAAAATATATACTAAATATGTAGTTGGTTAGGAAAGCTGGGTTAGAGCATCTCCAAGAATTTCTTTCCAAAACCATGGAGTTTTCCAACTCGCCAAAAGGTATTGGGCGAATAAATTAGATCATGTCCAACAATTTCTTAGCGTATACGCACTACCGTGAGCCCGTGGATCCTTACACGCATAGCCAAGGGCAAGGCATTGTGGGTTGTGAGCCTTAGATCCAATGGAGGCAGCACGGTCTAGTGGTGGAGGACATGCAGACTCCAGCAATGGCATAGTCTTAGCCTTCTAACCAGCAGCAGTAATGTGTGGCCCTAGTCCCACAATATGCGGAGTTAGGCGGCTCTAGCCCCCCCAATCATGATGAGACCAAGACCCCCATGCATATGACTAGGCCAAGGCGACACATATGAAGAGCTTCACAGCTCTTCTCCATCGATGATGAGGCTATGTAGATCTTCATTCTAGACTGGCGAGAACTCTATCGCACCTCTTCATCCCTACTCTTCTACCTCTCTACTTCATGGGACCTAGCCATCATCGCCCTTGCTAGGTGGATAAGGAGTTAGAGGAGGATAAGCATTATGAGCCATGGCCAACAAAGGGGCGGCCATGGAGAAGCACTGGGTGGATAAGACTTTGTAGACCTTTGACACTTGTTGTAGCTAGCGTGGAGCGTAAAATTGAATTCACACCATTTTATTCATTTGGGTTGCGCTTGATGGCGATGGGCATGACCAGATATGGTGAAGTAGCTACTCCAACCAAGATTGCAGTGCGTTGGACAATTGATATGGCGTTTGACTTGCTAGATACTGCTAAGCCAAGGGAGAAAAGGAGTGAAACGCCATTGATACAATCCTGGAAGCCTCCGACTGAAGGATGGGTTAAATGTAACACTGATGCTGCTTTCTCTCTGAATGGAGGACAGGGGGCGACCGGGATGCTTCTACGCAACTCTGCTGGGCAATTTCTGGGTGGGAGAGCACACTGGTACCCCTACGCCATGGATGCACTAACCATGGAGGCGATAGCCTGCAGGGATGGACTGCTACTGGCAAGGGAGAGGATGGTGCCGAAAATACATATTGAAACTGATTGTCAGGAGCCAGTTAAGCTGTGGACTCGAAGATATGACCAGATATCTTGTTTATCTTCCGTCCTTGCTGAGATTGAAGAGATTAGTGCAGGCTTCCTAGAGTTTAAAATATCGTTTGTTAATCGTGCTTGTAATAAGATAGCTCATAACTTAGCATAGCAAGTCACGGGTGATAGCATGAACGGGGAGTGGCATGTTGCCTCGGATTGCATCATTAGCCTGATGGCTGAAGATTGTAAGCACCTTGTCCATGAATGAATGAATGGAGCCTGAGTCGCAAAAAAAGATGGCGATGGGCATGGAAATGCTATGATGGGATCAGAAATAGGCTTAGATGGGCTAGGATGAACTTGATGTAGCGAGACATGCCTGCGTGGTGGCTATTTTTCTAATTCTATTTTCATAGGCGAGCGAGCCCCTCATCTTTGTTGATGCGTCATTAGACCATCCGCACTGGGGTCCGGGAAAAGCATCCGGAACGCGTTTGGCGGACGGGAAGAGCCGCAGCGGCGTCCGGGGAGCAGACGTGGCGTCCGAAATCGCGCCCGGCCGCCAAACCCGGCGCGATAAGCGTCGTCGCGCCTGCGTGGCGCGGGCCCCACGCGGCGTCGGCCTCCGCTCGGCGTGTGGGAAGGAAGAGAGAGGAGGAGGCGGGCGCCACCACGGCGAGTAGAGGAGACGGGTGCCGCCCCGCTGCCCGGCCAGCGGCGCCTCGCTCGGCCGACAGCTGGAGAGGAGGCCGCCACGAAGCCCACGACTCGCCAGCCCGGTCTTGGCGCTCGGAGGAGGGCGCGCCCGGAGAGGAGGCCGCCGGCGAGGGACCTCCGCGCCCGAGAGAAAGGGAGAGAGAGAGAGATGGGGCCGCATAAAAGGGCCTCCCCGCACGCTGGTCCCTCGCCTTGGCCGCATCCGCCAAGCACTGCCTCGCCGCCGCCATGACCCGCCGGCCCCGCCCACCGGGCCGCCACGCCGCACGCCCGCCCGCCCGCCCGCCTTTTCGCCGCCCGCCGTTGGCCGCAATTGAGCTGCGCTTCGCCTCTTCTCGCCGTCCGCCGCTCGCCGTAGGCGCGCTCCACGGCCCGCCGTCGGGCCTCCGCCGGAGCCGCCCGGCCTGCCGGAGCCGCAGCGCTCGCGTTAAATGCCGCCGCCGCCCGCGTGCTCGTTGTTTGGGGAGAACGGGAGAGAGAAAGGAGAGAGAAGACGGAGGAGAGAGTGAACGGGGAAGGAGGGAGTCCGGTAAAAAAAGAAAAAGAAAAACTGACGCGTGGGTCCCACTGACATAGAGTAGGGATATAGAGGATGGATGAGTGCGGGAGAAAGTGATATGGAGGGGGGAATCTCAATGACCAGGACAACATATTCCTTTTAGTGGATGGATTTAGAGGACAGTGAGTGCGGATAGCCTTAGGGGGGTGGGGGGCTTGCCTACCTCTGTAAACCATTTTTGCTCGCCTCTAAAAAGACCTAATATTTATGATGTGTTTGGACTAGCTTGGAGTATTAGAGATGATTGTATATCTTGTAGTCCGTCACTGATTCGGTGGCCGTGTCGAGTGGTCATTTCCTATTTTTCCAAACTGAAAAACAGTGGATGATGTCACCCATATTATATATGTTTGTGTCAGTTTGTTGGTTGCAATGCCAACTTTGTATTTCCTTGCTAGTTAGAGTAAACCTTTTATACCTTACCAGGCTGAGTGAGCCAAATTGACTCACCAGTCCTTACTACCAGCAGAGGCTATCCAAGGTGAACTTTGCTCAAAGATCCAAACAATGGTCATATAAGCCGGCTGATAAGACATATCAGCTGGTTTGTTGTGAGAGAAAAATACTATTCGAACAGTTGACTAGCGTGGCCTTTAAGATAACTGAACAGAGCAATTACTCTACGTACAAAGTTATAGTATTTCATTTCGACAACTAACAATCCATTTATTCATGTATGAAAGAACGAATAACAATGAATAATGCCGTACGTCCAGAGTAATTAACAATTCATTCATGCGACAGAAGCTGCTTTATTTGTTGACGCTAGCTAGTCGTCGCAGTCGCACCCGATCCTACAGCGCCCAGCCTGCGTCGTGAGCCGCCGCAGCCTCCCGAGCACGGAGCAGGCGATGCGTCTGTTGGCGGCCTCCGTGAAGTGCACCCCGTCCCAGGAGACGTACGCCGACGGGTCGGCGCACGCCTTCGTCGTCCCCGGCGCGCCGCAGTTCGCCGCCATGTCGAAGTTGTAGGCGCCGCCGCCGTGGCCACAGCACACGACCAGCGGCCTGTCCCTGAAACCTGCAACCACCACGGCCCGGATGCAGCAGGGTTTAGCAAGCAATTCATTCGTTCGCAACACACGCTCACCCACTCGATGACATCGTTAGTTTTTGGTCCAAGATTAGTAGTGGTGCGCACGCACCGTATCTGCGGGGCGACACGACGAGGTCGGTGACGGCGCGGTATAGGTCGGCGTAGAGGATGGACGTCGTCGACGAGTGGGCGCGGCGGATGTCCCGCAGCATGCGGCGCAGCTCGCGGTTGTGCAGCTCGGCGAGGTCGTTCAGCGACGTGATGCAGACGGACGCCGGGTCGTAGCCTCCGGCGCCGACGCGTCCTTGGTAGAACGTTAGCAGCTCCGGCTCGCAGCCGAGCGGTATAATCCCAGGGACCACCACCGTGCGTGCTCCGGTGGCGATCACGTCCTGTATGTGTGTATGTGCAGGAGGCGTGTGATGAACTGACAAAGTGACAATATGTGTGCGTATAGCATCTGGAACTGGAAGTGGAAGGCGACAACGACGGCTCACCGTCACGGCGGAGCGTATGGCACTGATGATCCGTGGGAGGAAGACGGTCTTGAGCTCGGTGAGTGTGCGGTTTCCGAGGAGGCCGATGAGGTAGTCGTTGGCCCCGATCTCTCCGACGACGAACAGGGAGCTCGCCGTGACGTTCCTCCAGTGAACCGAGCCGAGACGCTGCAAAACATCCTTGAACCAGGCGGTCTGGTTCCTGAAAGAGACCGGCACGAACAGCTTGAGGCCCCTGCCCTCGAAGAAGCCAGGGTCGAGCGCCGTCCCTCCGCCCACCGCGAAGTTCACGCCACGCCGGAAGTCCGCCGCCATCTTGGCCTTGCCGGCGAGGAGGTACGGTGTCGGCTGCGGTACCCCCAGCGCCTCAGCTGCAATGGAGATGGCGATGTCAACAAACCGTTGTGGTTCCAGTGTTCGACCGAGATGAAATGCCGATGCAAGCGATTCGTTCCATGGTGCTCACCGAGGAAATCGATCATGATCCGGCCGTCCGACGCTCGGCCGCTGGGGCGGCCGAAGAAGGTCTTGCCGTACGGCGGCCGGCTGATGATCGCCCGGTCGCCGAGGATGGATAGCACGTTCCCCGTGTCGGCCAGCGAGTCGCCGAAGCTGAATATGCGGGCGTGGCGCGTTCGGTGGCTCCGGTGGTGGTCACCGTTGGTGCTGCTGTCTGCCCCGGCGCTGGCGGAGACGAGAAGCGCTACGAGTATCACGAGGAGACGTGACAGCGGCAGCGGCATTGCTGATTTTAGTGTAGTGCGGGTGCGGCTACCCGTGGTGGTGGTGGTGGTGACTTGGGAGCTCTGGATGGATATATCGGAGCCGTTGTTGAGGCATGCATGCATGTGACAAGGCTATTTATAGTGCCGCCGATGAACGAGCTAGGACCAAGACAGAGGCATTGCCGTTTGGCCTTGGCCATGCATGACCTCTGTTGGGACGTGTCAGGATTGATTCGGTTTGATCTACTTCTCCGTGTATATCTACGAGAACGATATAGTGACTCAAAAACAAATTAAGTTGCGATTGTGGAAGCTGTACGTAGTACGTGGAGGAATTTTGTTCGTAGAGTTTGACTCCATCAACTCTTTGGAACAAAAGGGTTAAACCTCTCCTACCGGTTTGAATGGCTAGTTTCATTCAACTTTGTTGGATTTGTGAACGTGAGGGGGGAGGTTCTGACCTCTTACAAAGTTTCATCTCTCTCTCTCTCTCTCTCTCTCTCTCTCTCTCTCTCTCTCTCTCAAATCCATCCATTTCGATTCCTATGAGATAGTATTATGATTGCTAATGACGTTAGGACCTAACAAGATCTACTCCTATATATCTATGCGATCAAATCGTTAGTTTCGTACTTTCATCCACTTGGCGACCCAATGCATGTAAACGATTGTTCAATAAAAAAAATGCATGCATGTAAACCCCAAGTCCCCAAACTCCATTCTCTCTTGCCATTTAAGCGTTTAGTGAAGGAAAATAATTACTCTTCTTTTTTAACTTGGTTTGTGCTACCTACTACATTTTTAGCGTAGGGCCGTAAAGAAGAAAAAAGTAAATCTGAATTTACTATCCACTCTCTTTTTTATTGAGCATAAGAGCATTTATAAATGGATGGATCTCTTGTCTTTATATTTTCTAGCATAAAAAAAACTTGAGACTGTTTTGGTCACCGTGGGCACAGACAAATTGTTGCAGGACGTCCACGCCATCTTATGAAAGTGACACCAGGGTCAGGGGGCAAGCATGTAGGCATGCAACTGATTTGGGACCCTGACGTACGTGGTGAGCGAAAGTGGCTGGCTAGCAGCCCAGGTATACTACTTTTCCACGCCGGCGAGAAGTGGATCAGTAGTGGATGCGCAGACTGAAGAGACTTGCTATACCATTTCACCCAGCACATCTCGTGTTACTTTCAAAAGTTCATAAAAGGTGCTGCTGAATGCCTTTCTGAACTGAGATACTTTCGCCTTTAGCAGTTTCTATATCTACAGAGAAAAAAGGGGCTGTCCTCTGCCTCTTCGGTTGTTTTATGGGACTTAATCACCAAAAAGCATCGCAAGGACACTATAATAAAACCAAGTTTTAACAAAGAGAGAGAAAAACAAGCTCAACAAAGACCTGCTAAAGCTTTAAAAAATAATAGGCTCCTCAAATCTCCTTCCCATTCTTCATTACCAAAGACTCTGCTTTTAGAAAATCTCCTCCTCACTACTCGTTACCAAATACCTTGTTTTATGCCCTAAAATGATAGTTGTGATTATTCACATCCGATGTGTATGTGGAATGGCGCCTGCGTGTCCACATTTGACCCGCGTCACCTCCTCGATCTACATTCCTCCACAAGGCCCTCCCCTGGTGTGGCTCTACCTAGCGAGAGCCTCCTTTGCCCAGCAATGGTTCCTCCCGTGTTGCCACTGTTCACCTAGAAAGCTCCCCTCCCATGGCGACCTCTGGCAAGACCCCTCCCACGACATGCTTCCCTTAGCAAGCGACAGTCCGTGCCTCCCGCAGTGAGGCCCTTCGCCTAGGGTGGATCCTCTGCCAAGCACTTGCTCATCCTCCAGTGAGGTCCTTTATGGGCATAGCTACTCTCTCGCCAGCTCCTTTCCTCCCTATTGAACGCTCCCTGGTGTGGCCATCCAACTCGGTGCAACTCCTTGCATAGCCATATATAGCTCAGTTGATCAAAGCGACAGTGGATATGGGTGCTGGAAGAGTAGCCTTCGAGTGGGTCACCATGGTCAGTGAACATTGTAGTGTGCTTAGCGCTCCCAAGGTCGTGGTCATGTTTCTGTCGCTTACCATTGCAAGGGGCGGCACTATGGTTAGAGACAACATTGAGGTCTTCAGAATTGATAGGGGGTAGGGGTTTGACGGCAGCGTCATGGTGAGGGCCATTGTCAGTGAGGTGTTCTGTGGTGCCAAGTGAGTCGCTATGATGGGTACATGGGTAAGCAACCTACTCCGTCTCTATAGTCCCCTCCGGTGGCATGGACCTCCCCATTAGGCCACTACACACGCTAATTTTTTTCTCCATTTTTTTAGACTTTTACCCTTCAGTGTTAGTAATGCGCCACATTTTTCCTCCTGTGCTAGGATGCTATACGCCACATTTTTTTTATTTTTATGAGGTTTTTGAACCTACAGTGGTAGGAGAGCTGACATAGAGTGCTAGGAGACTAAAGTGGTCTTTTACCCAAAGTGCTAGGAATGCACCACATCTTTTGCTGCTGTGCTAGCTACACATTTTTTTTTTTTTTTCTCAGTTTTTTGAACCTGTAGTGCTAGGAGAGCTGACATGGTGTCCTTGGAAAGTGAAGAGCAATGAGAGAGTAGCCATACAAGATAACAAGACATTGTTTTAAAATTTACAATAATTCTATATTTTATGACAATCAACTGTTGTCATCAATCTATTGTCATAAAGCTTGTGCAGAGTATACTGTGATGATGCTTATGACAGAGACACAGTTTGGTCATAAATAGTTGTCATCCTGTGAACATTCGTCATTAATAGCCTATGTTTGTGACAGATAGGTGCTCTGTCATCGACGCAGTCGTCATAGAAGCCCAGATTTCTTGTAGTGCCTTATATTGGCACGTCAGGCTCGACCTCAATCACAAGCTCACTTAGCGAGGGTCAAGCTTTGACCTTCTCCAGCTACGGCGATCCACCTGTCAGTGTTAGATGACCGGCAATAAGTCACGCATATACCCGGGACGATGATCGGAGGGCTGAACTCGAAGGTGAACACCAGAGACAATGATTAATACTGGTCCATGTCTTTTTGACAATGTAGTACCTTACATCTAGTCACTGCCCATGTATGGCACACCGTCGCTGGAGCTTTTGATGGGGCTCATCAAGTCGGAAAAAAATTGGGTAGGGACCGTCCACACCTGGTGCCGTGCGGACGGCCACTCAAACGATGACGCATGGACAAATTGACTCCGCCTCCATGCTGGCTCGTGACTGCCTCCCAGTGCGCTGGCTCTACCCGCTGGCTCGCGACTCGAACCCAGCAAATTTGCTTCAGCTCGCTTAGTATAGCATGTGCTCAAAATCCCATATTTATTTCAGATAAAAAGATCATCTCTGCATAGTACAGCATCTGTGCGACTACGCCTAGAAAGCCTGAATAAATTCAGGACAGTCATGAACTCTAGTAGAACCTTGTGAAAGATCGGAAGCACATGACACTTCTTCTCCTTGACGAGCGCCCGTCCGCCCGATGAGATGATCCTAACTGAAATCCAGTCAAAATCTGGCAAGGATGGAGAGCTGCTGCATCTTCGGCACCATCGAATCAAGTAAGGTAGCGAGCTGCTGCATCTCCGGCACCGTCGAAACAGATAAAGACCACGTAGACGTTACAGGTCGGAGGACGGCGAGCAGCAGTTGATGAAGATGATGTAGCAGTTACAGCCTTGCAGGTCGGAGGACGGCCAGGAGCAATTGCAGCCGGCGCCTTCGAGGGCTCTGGTTCATAGTGGTGAAGGGAGGAAGAGCAGCGGCGCGCAGCGGAGAGTGGCGGCAGCCACCATGGAGAGAGGCGGCGGCTGAGCGAAAGATTGCGGCGCTTTTCCGTCTACGAAGCTTGTGACTTTGCGAGCCGAAGCAACTTAGCCGGGTTCGCATCAGGAGCCAGCGCTCAGAGGCGTCGCGGGCCAGCACGGAGGCGGAGTCAGTTTGTCCACGCGTCGTCGTTTGAGTGGTCGTCCGCACAGCGCCTAGGTGTGGACGGTCCCTACCCAATTTTTTTCCGTCTAGCTGCAATAGTGGGCCACAGTGCGATCCGGACGCTCACGCCTGACTTTTCAGCGACAAGGAGGTCACACGGACTGGGTGGCCACGTGGATATAGGAGGCCATGTTCGGCCATGTGGATTCCACCGGTAAGCCATTTATTGTCTAATAATCGTGCATGTGCTCCATGACACCCGATGAGCTCAGGAAGGACATGGTGGTTGGGGCTGGAAAGAATTCAAAAATTCAGAAAGCACAACACATACATTACTAGAAACTCAGATACTTTTGTGGGTGATGAATTTTTCTGTGTGTTTTTTTGGTACACACAAAAAATACCAATTATTCTGTGGGTTTTTGTATTTTTCTGTCAGGATATTAAAAATACCAATTATTTTGTGGGTTTCAAAATATTCTAACAGAAAATACAAAAACCCATAGATACTTTTGTGGGTGATGAATTTTTCTGTGTGTTTTTTCGGCACATAGAAAATACCAATTATTCTGTGGGTTTTTGTATTTTTCTGTTAGGATATTAAAAATACCAATTATTTTGTGGGTTTCAAAATATTCTGACAGAAAATACAAAAACCCACAGAATAATTTATATACATATTTTTCTATGGGTTTTTGCACACAGAGAACTATTCAAGTTTCCAGTAGTGGTAGGCAAGAAAGTCATATAGCAAACGGAGGGAGGAGTCACTTAAAAAATGGTAGGTGGGATAACGTAGGGAGTTACATAGGAAACAGATAGGACTTCGTATTGGACATAGACACATGAGTATGTATCAGAACTTCGTATTACCGGCCGGTACTATACGGGCTGGAGGACTTACTATCACGAGGTGCTATATACGGATGTATAGGTGTGGGACTTTATTGTGTCACCGTGTGTAGACGTTGATGCTCTTTGTAGTTGTATAAGATGAGAGAAGAGAGTTGTAATTCAGAGTGTTAAACTTCTGGTATGTGAACTCTTGTGCTTCAAGAACCTTGATGTTTTAACTATTACCTTTTATGTGCTCCCTCCCTTACTCGTAATTCAAGTTATTTTGGACAAGTTGGATCAAACATTATAGGAATATAAACTATAAATAACTTTTAAATTGTTGAGTTTGGAAATACAAAAACCATATAAAAATATTTGTCTTGAAAAGTATTTTCATAAAAACACACACACACACACACACACACACATCACTTTTCAGTAAATATTATATAAAAAAGGAATAAGAAATCAAATCAAAGTTATACTTTGAGACTATGTCACTGTTCAAAACAACCCTTAAATTGGTCTGGCTGTAGTGGAACCAATGAGTGGTGTGCGATTTCTAGGCCTACCTGGTTTGATTAGGTTAAGCTAAGCCGATCAAATGTTTGATAGTTCGGTTTATCTTAATGAAGTACTCGTCATTTAGGAGCCATTGTCGAGTGATTATTGGTACCTTCAATGATGGTGTCGATGTAAAATTTGTCGTCCAAATAGCATGTTATGACGATACTCATCCTTGCCAACAGTTAATTAAGACTTTTTTTTTTTTGGGGGGGTGGCTCTCACATATACAAGTAGAAAAACACTGATCGAGGCACAATGTTATGGAATGTTCTTTAATTTATTATATCTGAATACCGATCATTACAATGACGAACTCCCTTGTTTATATATAATCCGAACAACTAGGCCTACGAGATTGTTAAGAGACTGCTGAGAACTAAGACTGACTTCTCTTTCTAATTCTGTATTTTTTCAGACAATCTCATGCATCATCCGTAGACTCATCTAATTTCACCTCGGCCACCTCGCCTATCATTGCCTCAACAATCTCATCATCCGTAGACTCATCTAATTCCATCTTGGCTACTACGGTAGCTACCTCGTCTACCATTGCCTCAAAAGCACCGACAGCACGGACTCCATGGACAAAACCAACACCATATCCATGGATACAACCAACACCATAACCAGCACAGAGACATGCGCGGTGTATAGACCAAAGCCGAAGGCAACAGCAATAGGCTCCACGAAACTCCAGATCTTATCACTTCTTGATGGCTTCTTGATGAGGTCGAGGTCCTCTCTATTATCATTAATATATTATTACTATCGAAAAAGAACACATGGATCGTCGGAGGAGGAATAGATTGATGGGATCGTGAATAATGTTAGGATACTTTCATTTTGGACAAACTGAAATCTATTTAATAAACTAGGCTACTTGGTTTGAAACGTGACATTCCATCACTTTGTTTCCAAAATTCACATATAAGTCTTATCTCAAAATTCACATATAAATTGATTTCATAAATCACAATGCTATGTTTCTACTTTGTACTCCCTCTGTTCTAAATTATAAGTTGTTTTGACTTTTTAGTTTATCTATTTTGCAATGTATCTAGACACATTATTATATCTAGATATATAGCAAAATAAATCACTATGGGAGCCAGTGGCTTCCCCGAGTGCAATTCTTCCCCGGGTGCAACACTCGGGGAAGATTGGCTTCTCTGAGTGCATGATTTTTGGCACTCGGGGAAGCCTGCGACACTTGGGGAATTTTCGTTCTCCCGTAGTGGATGTACCAAAAAAGTTAAAGTAACTTATAATTTAAAACGGAGAGAATAACTTAAAACACTCAACACACTATTCAACTCGCCCTCTTTCGGTCGAAATGCAACACATAAGTATCCAACAAAATCTAATCAATATATAGCCATATTAGCTTAATTAAGTAATGTGTCTAAATTATGATTTTTAAAATGAATTAAATAGAAAGGGAAATGTAGCTAGATAGATATAGTAAGTACTCATCGTAGGGGTGGGCCTTACCTCAATTTTCTTAAATACGTAGGGGGTCGTCGATCAAACTCCTTATCCCAATTCGCACCGTAGCCGCCCTGTCAAGAACTTAAGATTAACCGAAGGGACGCAGCTGATGAGATATATATATGGCAGTAGATCGTCCAGAAGAATTATTTTGCTAACTAAACAGCTAGCGTACATGTTTCCTCTTTGGTAGCGTTTTTGTTGGCTTCTCCACCAACTAAATCAAATGGTCGCCGCCTATCAAATGCGCACATGCGAGAACGGCTTTTGAACCCAAAACCGAGCCAAAAGTAGTAAAACAGGCCGCAGACATTTTTTTGCCAAAAGAATAAGGCACTAAAGCGTGGTTTTAATTTTCTGTGGGTGCTGCGATTTTATTTTGGAGAAGTCTTAGCCTAGCTAAATGCTAAGAAGAGGAACCCAATTAGAAGTGATGAAGCGAGAGATGAAGCTGTTAATGTGTACAACAGTGACATGCATGCTGCTGTGCACATGTGTGCATATATATAGTGCTAGTGCGCGCATTGTGGACAATGCAAGATAATAATTAATTAGTTAATAATTACGAATATACTTCCTTCGTTCTAGAATTCTTATCACTTTTGTTTTTCGAAAAACAATTGATAGCAATTTTTATAAATAGTAAGTATCATCGATTAGTATCATAATTAGTATCATCGAAAAGATCTTTAAATCTAGTTTTTTATCAAATTTATTTGAAAATATAATATTATGTGTATTTTATATAAATTAAATTAACTTGTGGTACACCGCACACACACTCAAAACGATAATCTTTCTGAAATGAAGGGAGTATATGTCTACAGTAAGTGGTATTTTCGTAATATATTAAAAAGTATGTTGCAGTCTCATGTTGTGACCTCTGACTGACAAGTTGGTCCGCGTTCATGATCTTATACTCCAATGAGGCCATCTTGATTTGACGTCGTTGTTGACGGTCCTTAATGTCTATTTTATACCATCAACTAATGCTCAATATAACATGATATCAACCATAAAGCATAGTTGTAGGGTTTGATTCTAATGAGTTCCACGAGTTGTGTTGTTCTCGATCGTTTTGCAGGTATATCTAATTTTGCACAGAATAAAAGTATCTTAAATGATGAATTAGACTACACCATTGCGACGGGCTCGTCGAGACGATCGAAATGGACACATCATTTGCTATATTCGAGTCCGGAGTCAAAAGATATTAATTCTACACGAAAACCAACACTAGAAGACTCTATAAGGCACCGAAAGATGACGTACCGAAGGTGGGGCCCACCTGCTGAGGGGTGGGGCCGCCCGGCCCCACCCCCGGGGCCGCCCGGCGCCTCCGGAGCCCATTTGTGGCCCGCCGATGGACGGTGCTGCTACCGCCTTAGGGTTTGCATCTCCACTATTGCCGAAGTCGAATTAGTCCCACATCGCCTGTCTAGAAGAGGTGGAGGCTTTTCTAGACTATAAATAAAGAGGTAGACCCCCTCCCTGAGGGCACCACATTATTGGAGATGTAAATGTGTCCCTCGAATGGATGACCTCTCATCTCTAGAGAATTAGGGCTAGACTTTCCAATGTAGTTCTAGTTGAGAGTTAGGGAGAGCGGCTTACGCCCGTGTTCCTGAGGAGTCTTCGGAAGAGTCATCGAGTTTTGGTATGTCTTTGTATTTATTCTTTGTAAGACTTATGCTTTAATATATTTTATCTTCTCTATTTACTTTTATGCATTACATTTAATTGGTTAGTATAGTTGTTATACTTTAGCATAGGATCTCCGCCCGTATCGGGTGCTCTAGTTATTAATTGTGACTAGGGTAGTAATTGGTAGTGTAGAAATGGAGTCTAGGCTATATATTACCCGAGATTGCACCCAGTCCAACATATAGTTGTGGTAGCCCTGGTGGTGACAAACCACGACGGCCGGCGTATTCCACCATGTTAGGGTTGGTGTTTGTAGGACCGTAGTCGGAGCTTTCTAGTCCCTTTCTCACCCCTTTCCGTGACTAGTGTTCCGATGTCCCGAAGTGTTATTGTGTGATTGCTTTATCTTTCATAAATCGGTTATTATAGAACCCAAGTAATAGAGAAGTATTTATGAACCTTGAACTCTCCCGTTGTCCTCTCACTTTAGCTATTTACTCTTTTATCATAGAATTCTCTCCCATTGTGTCATATATGCATAATTCCTATCATCAATATATCATTTACCCCTACTTTAATCTAGTTGGTGTATTAGTTAGTAGATACATGAGGGTGAACTATCAATGTCTCTATCCATTGTTTCCCAAAGGTAAAATATAAATAACGATACCTGGAATACTCCCGGTAAAAATGCTACAATGGTTTTCTATGCGCTTGCGAATCCTTCATATTTTAATTGTGCATAAGAAATACCAACAAGCATTTTTTGGCGCCGTTCGGGGATAGGGATTTACCTCTATTTCTAGTAGCGGCGTTAGAAATGTCAACAAGCATTTTTTGCGCCGTTGCTTGGGAAACAATTGGCGTAAAGATTTTGATATTAATCTTGATGTCTCGCTAATCTAGTTCGCCACTAGCTTTAGTAGGATTACCTCTGTTTTGTTGAGTTGTGGAATAAGCGGGGATATCAACCATTTCAACCTTCCGGCGAAATTCCACAAGAACAAGACATTGGAGATATTGAAAAACCCGGGTGCCCAAACATTCATGATCCATCAACAATAAAGCCCTGCCATCTCACGGTATGTATAAATATTTATATATATTATTCTAACCATGTGTAGATTGGAAAAGAAAAGTCATCATCACATGAATTCAAGGTTTATCACATGTGATGAATAAAGACGCCGCGCTAATCACAAATACCATTGTGATTCATGGTAAGTATGATCAAGAAAGGTGAGAAAGTTTTGCTCATAGACTTTGAATTTAATGAGTAGTTATCCTGTTGCATTCTATTGCATGTTTACTTTGAATAATCTATGCATTTACTCCATCTCATATCAAATCCATAGCATGTTTAGTTTCTTACACATATGTATGTCACTTGCATCTCTACTTAAAAAATGAAAAAAAAAATACTCTCACCATACATGATCATGCTTTTATCTCTATTTGAGTAAATCTCTATATGCTCTCATGCTACCTTGTTTGCTATAGTATGCTTAGGTTTGAAGTATCTTTATACATCTTTTAAATATAGCATGGTGCTTAGTTTATGAGTGGTGATCTTAATTCCAAAGGCTTTTAAATTAAGCGTGGTGCTTAGGTTAAAATGTCTTTCTAAATCAAATTAGACGTGGTGTCTAGGTTGATTTTTGAATCGAAAGTATGTTTTAGTAGACACTGGATATTTTGTTGGACTAACCCATGCAGGATGCAGGAAACTCCTAAATTCAATTCGGGTAAGTCAAGAGATGAACTCACATCAGAGATGAATCAAGACATGTGATGAAGTCCAATAACTTTGCACAAAAGGAGGACACAGCTCATTCTCCATGGAAGAGTAGTAAGTATCAAAGTTTATTCACTTAATCTTTTGTCGCAAGTTACCTTTGCCTTGAACCGTATAAAAGTGCAGCCACCAACAACATTTGTTAGAAGAAATCTATGCTAAAGTAATCCTAAAAGTCCATCCTTTCATTAGCATAGATGAAATTCGCATGAATTATATGGATCATAACCCATATGCCAAACTTGTTGCAATCCTTCGGGTATGTGTCCACTAATATTTATGCAGGGAAGAAAGAATAAATGTCTGATCATGATTTAAAACGAAGAAAGGAGAACAAGTGTATAGAATGGACTAAGATGGAAAGAAATAGATGAAAGAACACTTCAACGCCTTCTACACTTTACAATGATGTGGACCAATCATCTTGCAAGACATAAGGTATATTTACCTAAGCCTCATGCAACTTTAAACTATATTCAATATCTTATACCACGTTGTTAATCCATACCTTATGTCATGCTTAATTTGCTAAAACTTAAAACAATTTGGTTCACCTACATATTCTTGGTTCTATTCGAATAAATATGTTTAGTCTTTTGAACTTCCTTAGTTTATTATGAGTATGCTTTAGAATATTACTTAAACATTATAACATCAAAGCATATTTGTATAAGAATTTGGCTGTATATATAGACTATCCTCTCCTGTATAAAAATATTTAAATCATATTAGGAGATTTCATAGAATTAAATCAAGATTAGAGGTATTCTTCAAAATTATATCTTCGCCTTAACCTTGTTGGAAAATTTGAAGTAATGGTGAATCATTTAAAATATGAGCTACAGATTAATCTTTAACTCTTTGGCAAACACTATCCGTACTTTAAATAAATAGTATATTCCTTCGGGTATGTGTTGTCTACTAATCCCTTACAGAAAAAAAATAATAAGAGAAACAAAAGTCTAGAAGAGTGAGAAAGGAGTACAACATATGAGACAAGATGCTCAAGCTGCAAGGAAGGAAAAAGACCATTTAAAATCATCTATCCTTTACTACATGGTGTCATCATGCTCTAGTAATAAAGATAACATCTTAAAGGTAAGTGGTCATCATTTCCTCTTGATCGTGGAGTACATACCATAGCACTATTCTCTTGATCTCAATCTTAACCAAATGAGCTCAAATATGATATATCTTATTTTTTTTTTTTTGAAGATGGTTGTCATCATGTTAATCTTGATAACTTATAAAGATGAACAACCCTTCCATAGGTTAAGCAACTCCACTCCTTTATCTAGTAAACTTAAATGTCATATTTATACTCTTGATCTCTCATGTTATAAATGAACAATGAGAAAAGACATCAATCTTATTGTGCCTAAGGTTAGAGAATGAATAAATTTCTGGTTCTCATTGGTGTTTTCCCACCAATGGAGCCCCCCGCACTTGATCTCTACCTTGTCTTTATGAGCGAAACCCACTTCAAGCAAAGTGTGAGGAGATTCCCCAAATTCTACAAGTGGGAGTTCTAAAACTAGTAACAAGGATGCACATAAGATTGGCTTTGAGATGCTAACAAAAAAAGAAAGGAAGAAGGTGGCACACCATTAGAAATGCCACTAGTGGAGACACCACCTCAATCCTCATCCTTAGAAGCAAACCGAAGTACTCGGTCAATGAAACTATTGCAAGGAGGAGTCTAGTTCGGAGGACTCAAAACATCGAACCCTTGCCGTGAGGTAACATCGGTAGTTATTCATATTTACTTTCTTACATTGCATGATTTATTTTCTCTTAACCATATTTACTTTTCTACATTAGTATTACATAGAAAATAATAAAAATAAATAGATATGCATTAGGTTGCAGTCATGCATCTTAAAAAAATTAATTAAGCCCCATATGAAACCCTTGTAACGTAAAAAGTTATAGGAGTTCTCACTTTGGTGGCCTACAAAATAAAAAATACATATCATGCATTTGTACTTTCTGCATATAAACCTATAAAATCTAAAAATATTAATTGAGCATCCTGCTTGTAATCTTGTTATCATAAACATACTTTGAAACCTCCACAACACCCAATCCTCTAAAACGGTGATCACTAACTCTTTATCCTAATACCATTCCACGAGTTTTGGTGTTTTGTGAGAGCTTTTACGAGGATGACTCTAAGAGCTAGCTCACCTAGGAATCTTCATCCGCATCACTCGAAGCACATCTCTCCGACACACACCGACCTCTATGTGAAGAAAGTAACTTCTTGGGATGATGAGATTGAAGTATTCCTAGCAACACTTGCTCTTATAAGTATGAGCTCCTCTATGAGGACCACTCGGCTTTAATGCTCAACTACGACAACATCCGGCTTGGGGAGAGCATCCTCTAGTTATCGGGTAAGTATACCTATGCGATTATCGAGTCTATCTTATAGTCATAAAATATCAAAAATATATGGGCACATGAAGGTCCACGTCCGTAGAGTCTCTTATGAGTCCATTAGTCTAAAAAGAAATAAAAAAAAGATAAATAATGATTAAAATCAAATAAAGATAATTTAATTATTAGGGTGTGATCATAAAGTGTGTTTATTAAGAGTCAAATAAAAACTAAAGAACCATAAAATTTTGTCTTGGAGATGATGAATAGTTGCTCTATCGTAATTCCTTTTTTAAGTGCCTAGTTTTCAACCTTAAATTCTTCCGAGTTTTGGATATGACTATTTTGATATAAGAATTTACTCTGAACCTGAAACTTGTGGAGGCATATGCTTAAGCTAAGTCTAGGTGATTGAGGGATATGATATGAGAAAGTCTATGCTGCTATTTATCTTATTCCTAGCGATACTAAGTTACGGAGATTTATCTTTTGAAAACTCGAAAATCTTACATGATGAGCTCTTGTATGACAAAGTTTGAATTTCTACCAAAGCCATACATGATATACATTTAGATTAGGAAAACCTTTGCTCATTCATGCTGCTTGCTTTGCATTGAGTTCAGTCAACCTTTGTTGTATACCTTATGAGAGCCTTGTCATGCTTTTTTTTAATCAAGATCACTTACACACTCCACCTACATATGCATTGCTCCTACTCTGGGAGTAAGCGCAATCATTTTCCACTTTTATCTAGATCTACCTTAAAAATATTTTTCTCCTACACTGGGAGTAAACAACTAAAAATATACCCCATAGGACAACCCCTTGTTTAATGCTCTACGTTCTTATTGTTATCTCTCCAATCATTTATTGTATTCAAAGGATGCATGTGGCTATGCAAAATAAAAGGTATTAAAAAAAAGAAGACGAAAAGAGGGAGTAAAAAAATGGACAAGTGTCCAATAGTTGGTATTTAGATGCCCACCTCCCAGATAAAAAAAGAGAGAGAAAAAAAAGAAAGAAAGAAAGAATAAAGATAGCCCATGTTTTCCTGTGAAAGTTCTAAGTCCAAGAGAGAGATTTATTTCTAAAGAGCAAAAGTAGAATTAGGTTTAGCCACCATATATTCACCTATCCACTATATTTCATACATATGCACATCTTGGTTTGATTGTATGACTTGACTCTCTATGGATCCATTGTTTGACTTTACAATATATGAATTGCAAGTATGCTCATCCTTGTTTAATGCCACTCCTATGAGCTCCACTATAATCATTAGTCATAGCAGGGGCATGATAACATAAATGCCTCAAGTGAGATCCATAAATACCACATATTAAGAGACTTGAGGGTGCCATACAATTAAGCTCTGAATTTTATTTCAAAAACTTGTAAAAACTCCGAATATTGGTTGAGTGAAGAATTTGAGACGTAGTGCTTGACTTGATTGTTCTATCTTTCAATTACTCAAGACTCACATGAAAGTTGAAAAGCTCCATAGTTAATGGTAACATGGGTAAGTTTGAAAGTTAGAGCAGTTTTGTCTAATTCAAGAGAGAATTTCAGTTTGAAAGCATATGTACTTTTGAGAAGTGAAAACATTGTAGCAACTCCTGATCCAAATTTAGTAGTTAGGCTTTGCTAAGGGACTAGCAAAGGGTAAGCTTGGGGGAACTTGTTGACGGTCCTTAATGCCTATTTTATACCATCAACTAATGCTCAATATAACATGATATCAACCATAAAGCATAGTTGTAGGGTTTGATTCTAATGAGTTCCACGAGTTGTGTTGTTCTTGATCGTTTTGCAGGTATATCTAATTTTGCACAGAATAAAAGTATCTTAAATGATGAATTAGACAACACCATTGCGACGGGCTCGTCGAGACGATCGAAACGGACACATCATTTGCTATATTCGGAGTCCGGAGTCAAAAGATATTAATTCTACACAGAAACCAACACTAGAAGACTCTAGAAGGCACCGAAGACAACGTCATCGAAGGTGGGGCCCACACTGCTACAGGGTGGGGCCGCCCGGCCCCCCCCCCCTCGGCCGGCCGCCCTCCGGAGCCCATTTGTGGCCCGCCGATGGACGGTGCTGCTACCGCTTTAGGGTTTGCATCTCCACTATTGCCGAAGTCGAATTAGTCCCACATCGCTTTGTCTAGAAGAGGTGGAGGCTTTTCTAGACTATAAATAAAGAGGTAGACCCCCTCCCCGGGGCACCACATTATTGGAGATGTAGAGGTGTCCCTCGAATGGATGACCTCTCATCTCTAGAGAATTAGGGCTAGACTTTCCAATGTAGTTCTAGTTGAGAGTTAGGGAGAAGCGGCGCTACGCCCGGGTTCGGAGGAGTCTTCGGAAGAGTCATCGAGTTTTTGGTATGTCTTTGTATTTATTCTTTGTAAGACTTATGCTTTAATATATTTTATCTTCTCTATTTACTTTTATGCATTACATTTAATTGGTTAGTATAGTTGTTATACTTTAGCATAGGATCTCCTTTGTATCGGGTGCTCTAGTTATTAATTGTGACTAAGGTAGTAATTGGTAGTGTAGACATGGAGTCTAGGCTATATATTACCCGAGATTGCACCCAGTCCAACATATAGTTGTGGTAGCCCCAGGTGGTGACCACGGACGGCCGACGTATTCCACCATGTTAGGGTTGGTGTTTGTAGGACCGTAGTCGGAGCTTCCTAGTCCCTTTCTCACCCCTTTCCGTGACTAGTGTTCTCGATGTCCCGAAGTGTTATTGTGTGATTGCTTTATCTTTCATAAATCGGTTATTATAGAACCCAAGTAATAGAGAAATATTTAGGAACCTTGAACTCTCCCGTTGTCCTCTCACTTTAGCTATTTACTCTTTTATCATAGAATTCTCTCATGTGTGTCATATATGCATAATTCCTATCATCAATATATCATTTACCCCTACTTTAATCTAGTTGGTGTATTAGTTAGTAGATCCATGAGGGTGAACTATCAATGTCTCTATCCATTGTTTCCCAAAGGTAAAATATAAATAACGATACCGGAATACTCCCTTAAAATGCTACAATGGTTTTTACGTAAACGCTTGCGAATCCTTCATATTTTAATTGTGCATAAGAAATACCAACAAGCATTTTTGGCGCCGTTGTCTTGGGGATAGGGATTTACCTCTATTTCTAGTAGCGACGTTAGAAATGTCAACAATCGTCGAGATATCTTGATAATATAATCAATTTTAGCACCAAACAAGCACAACTAATAGAACTACTTGCTCCGTCTCACAAATAAACGCTCTTATTTGACTTCCACAATTTTGGTTTGACCATTCGTCTTACTTAAAAAATTTTAATAAATATTATTTGTTTTGTTATGACTTGTTTTATCATTAGAGATATTTTTATAATAATTTATTTAGTTTATTATTTGTAAAAAAAAATTAAAATAAGGCGAATGGTTAAACCGAAATCATGGAAGTCAAATAAGAGCGTTTATTTGTAGGACGGAGGGAGTAGATTGCAGAGATGGATGCTTGTAGCAGTTACCGCATAAAGTATGAAGTAACCAAAGATCGATCTGGTGCGAATAGCACTACCGTTGGCCGGACACCAGATCTGTAGAGGAAATAATCATGTTAGTTAAATTTAGAAATTAGCGTGTGCTAGACTGGAACCGAAAGATCAAGAACGAGAAAGAAGAACATATACATGCCCACGCACGCATGCAGATGTCACACCAGTGTCAGGCAGTGTGGCGGCCGCCGTAAGGACGAAGCAGGCCATGCGTCGCTGGTGGGGAAGCAGAGGGGTCGCAGGCAGTGTCAGGCCACCGTGCCGCCAGCCAGCCGTCCTCCGACTCAACTCCTTCACACGGAGGCTGAAGACGTTGCCTAGCTGGCCGCAGCAACGCTCCCAGCCCGCCGCGGTGCAAGCCGCCGGCCACCATCCTCGGCTCCGACTCAATCACGCACACAGCCTAGCGCGAGGTGTATGGAAGATACAGGCGGGCTGGGGATCCCGAGCAGCGGGCGGCACCAAGGACTGATGTAGGCGGCGCCAGATCTCGGGCGGCGTCAAGGACGTTGCAGGCGGCGCCAGATCTCAGGGGAGGCGCGCAGACTCCAGCACGTAGCTGCTCGGCGGGAGCGGAGCTTGGACTTCGGCGTGCTCGGAGCCTCGGACAGCCCAGCGTGACCCGCTCGACGGTGGCGGTGTAGCTTCGATGGGGCCTGAAGGTGGAGGTCGAAGAGAGGAGGAAGAGAAGAGGAGCTGGCGGCGGCGGCGGCTGCTGGGAGGAGCCGGGATGGGCTCAGGTTCAAGATCCTGGACGCCCTAAATGACGGATGGTTTTGTTATACACATCGGATTAACGGATCTGCTTATTTTAACCCGCTAAACAACGTATGCTTACGGGAGGTTTGACGGAAACGAGGAATAGACGGCAAAGAAGGTGAAAGTAGCTACTCCCTAGGAGTTGGATGGAATTTCCCTATATATATATATATATATATATATATATATATATATATATATAAACATTTTATATAAACATTTTAGAACCCATGTCCATGTAGGGTTGATGACAATTTGACGTCATTACACTCTATATGGATTTTTCATGTTTTTTTCTTGATTATAATCTCGCGAGGCACTGGCTAAGCTCTGCGACATAGATGTAGCATTAATTGGTGTGATCTCGGTAGGGAGGCCGACTCTGTTTGCGCTTCAAGTCGAGGAAAGTGAATGTACTGCCTCCGTCCCATATTAGATGACGTTATGGGATGCGTGCCGGTCAAACTTTCTCAACTTTGACTAGATTTATAGAAAAAACGTGCAACATTTTCATCTCTAAATAAATTTGTTAAAAAACTAGACTTAAAGATCTTTTCAATGATACTAATTACTTAGCATAAATATTTATATATTTTAATATATAATTGCCGGTATTTTGAAAATGTTGACTTCTCGGGAAGCGAGAATGACATCTATTTTGGGACGGAGGGAGTATTCATTAATTGTACATAGTAGAGCAAAGTTTCAATTACAACCAAAAAACCATGAAGGAGTTTTAGAGTTAGGAACCAATACAGTTTCCATAGGATATTAATCCACCAAACAGCCCCCGTCTATGACTGTGATTAGCCCTGCAAACTGTAGCCCCACCTATCCTCCTCCCCACACCAAACCCTTCCCACCAAACCTCCACCAAGTCACCAACCCATCCACCCCAGATCCTTCTCCTTTGTTAGTTAATTCAACATGACTAGGCGACCGTCACCGTTCTACTACGATGGCCTGCTCTCCATCAGGCCCTTCATTGGTGATGAGATCCCATTAGGTACGCCCACCCCTCCTCTTCCATTCCCGCTGTGCGAAATCGAGCACTCATACCCTAGTCTAGTCTATTTTTATTTAGATCTAGTCTAATTATAATAAATTGTACCTACTAAAGTGTGCAACAATATCCTTTCTAGGTTCACCTTGTAACTACAATGTTCCTATGATATACTCCAGTCATGATAGGCGGCCATTTGCTAGCTGAAGATCACCTGTATTCCCGGGCATACTCAATATTTTTGAAAAAAATTATATACATGTACAATATAGTTAAAGATCTCAAAATTGCTATTCTTTACTATTTTGTGGCTCTAATTGACTAATTCGCGTGAAACATCAAAGTAGCCCACAGGCCCGACCCAGCCGGACGGCCCTTCCCACTATCCAATCCCCAATTCTCCACTCCTCCATCCGCAGGAGGGCAGCCGGCAGCAGCGAGCAGCCTCGGTCCACCGCGCCTCCACCCGCGCGGGCGCTCGCGACGCCGGCGCGCCGCCCGCCCCGCCCCTCGCCGCGGCCCGCCCCCGCCCCCGTGTTCCCATACGGTCCCGCTCGGCGCTCACGGGTCGCCGCTCAGCGCGGGCGCGCGGCGCGACCCCACGGCCGGCGGCCCGCGCGTTCGGCCTGTCCGCCGCCGCCGCCGCGTCAAAAGCGGCGAGCTCGGAGCCTTACCACGACTTCCCTCCTCCATTTCAGTTCTCTGCTGTCTGCTCCGGTGCTCCCCAGTGGCCTGCTGCTCCCGACCTCGATTTGATTTCCTCATTCAGAAGTAATCAAAATTCAAACCCCCTTTGCTATGTTCTGCAAATTGTCATTGCTATCAAGCAATGAGGGATCGGAAAGTTAAAATTAAAATTGTAACTTTCTTCCAATATTTTGCAATCTCCATTTGTTGTGGAATATATATTTAGTTTGAACTATATGTATCTTTTACCTCGTTTAGATTGCGAAAAAATTTCAACTTTGCAACTGTAGCACGTTTCGTTTATATGTGGCAAATATTGTCCAATCGTGGACCAGCTAGACTCAAAAGATTTGTCTCATGATGTACAACGAAACTGTGTAATTAGTTATTTTTTTACTTATATTTAATGCTCTATGTATGCGGGTTAAAACTTGATGTGAAGGAGAGAGAGTGAAAAAATCTGGAATCTAAACAATGAACTTATATCGTTCAGTTGAATATTTTCTTGGCCATGGGCATACCTTACTCTGAAATCCTGGATCTGCCACTGTGAGCAGGCGTGGTTAGTTGCTGCCTTTTCAAGCATGGAGAGATCCAATGCACCATCATCGGCTTGTGCTACCATCACCTTCGCGGAGGCTCTGAGGAGGGAGATGGAGTACCGCAAGTGGGTGGAGAGGACCCACCCGCATCTACTCGTCGAAATTTGTGCAGCCCCTGAAATGCAGAGAGTAAGGTTCTGGTTTGATGAACTATGTATCACTAAGCATTGCAGTTCAGAAACACGCATCAAGGAATTTAGGGGTATGTGATTTGTGGCTGAATTTTACAATTGCATAACTGCGCCATTTGTTCTCTCAGTTAACGCTCAGTCCCACATTTGTTGAGATGCATGTAGGCGCACACAGTGATGGCTTTAGTTAGATGCCTGCGTTGTATTTACTGTTTGTTTGTACTGAATTGCCACTTCAAACTACCTGGAACTCATTAACAGTGCCTAAGTTATAGTCAATTTTGTAATCAACATTTTAGCTCCATAAGTTACTATCTTATTTATTCTTTTCAGATTGAGTAAGGCACACAACACTTTATCTTCAATAGTTGGAATGCAAGGATGGTTCTGGCCATGCATTTTCTTTTGGCATACAGTTTTTTTGCTTTATTAGTGTTCCATTCAGCTTCTGGTTCAGAAATCTTTACTTCAGATAACTTCAGTTTCCATAGTTTCACAATGTAACAATCTAGCACGTAATGGCTTGCAACAGTATAGTGCGTTGGTATAGCTATGATGTTTAGAGAGCTCCAATGGTCCGGTGGGAGGGTGTATTTTGGTTTTCATTAGGGCTAGTTTGGATTCACCCATTTCACCTTGGAATTAGAGGGGATTGAGGAGTATTTGAACTAATTTTTCCTCCAATACCCTCCAATCCCCAAGTGGAATGTTGGATCCAAAGGAGCCCTTAGTGTTTAGCCATGGGAAGCCAGGGTCTAGCTTGGTTTGGTTCTCTCCTTTTTCTCCTTTCTGTCAATACATAGTTGCATTTACTTATTAAAAAAGGCATTTTCCATTTTGATTCCTTGATGAAGAATGATGGAAACCAAAACCTATCCATTATGGAAAACAATCACATTTTTATCAGTCGTAGCTATTGTCCATTGTTTTATTAGGTGCTCAAAAATTGTGTTGTCTGGACGCATGATATTTTGGCCTATGTGCTATTTATTTGTATGGTTTTTTAGGATTCTTCATGCTTAGATAAATTGCTAAATTCTCATTTTTTGTAACTAATATATACCTTTAATTTTCAGGGTGTCAGTACAGGATCAGTACCTGATGTGATTAAGAGAAAATTTGCTCCTGAGACCAGTGTGCCTCCACAACAGTCTAGTTTCTGTTGTGTAACTGGACAGAAACAGCCTCAAAATTGGTATCCCACAAAGAAAAAGGTGAAAGTTCCACATCTTCCATCACAGATTCTGCAGTGTCCCAGACCAAATGTGGTGCCATCCTTTTGGTGCAAAATTTGCAAGATTGATTGTGTCACTGAGTTCAATTTTGGCGCTCATATTGGAGGCAAAAAACACAAGGCCAAAAAACTAGAGATTCTGGGTAAAAGGAATGCTGGAGGACCTGCTAGCCAATCTGCTGGTAACAGGAACCCTGGACAAAATGGCCTTGCAGTTTCTGGAAGCAGAAACAATGAACTGAATGTGGCTAGCAGCATTGCTGCTGGACCAAACTGTGATCTGTCATCTGAAAGCAGAACTAATGGAATAGAAGAAAGTGGATGCACTGTCCGCCTATGAGCAGCTTGGATTTCACTCCAATCTGATATTCCAACAAAAGTGCTCCTTGCACATTTTCTTCTGAAGGGCACAGTAACATATTTCTATGTCAGACCACTAGGCCACTACTTAGATTTCATCTGATGAGTTTGACTGAACAACACTAGTCAAGGAATAAGTTGAAATGCTGCAGTGCCATATGTCAGAGCAGTAAATTATTTGGAGGTACATCTGACAGCAGATCCTTCTCGTTTCATTTTCCTTCCTTCTCCAAAATGTACAGTAGCACACCTTGTTCCAGTAGAAGGTGAAAGTTCAGGACACTGTGCTGAGTATGTACTGGATAACTATAGCACAAGTCATGAACGAGAATACCTTTTAGGCTGTTGCTATACTTAATACAGTGTTTACTTGGTCAGACGAAACTATGTGTATATACTTTCATATGCCCATTTGAAATCAATGCGGGTCCTGATTTTTTGTCATTGAAAATTTCTTATTCCTTTATGTAATGCAAACTAATTGAAAAATTTAATGACATTAAAATGCCCTTTTTTTACGACAAGCTACTGATATGGAACACTTGTATGTTTATTATGGTCAAAATTTTAAAGATTCACTGCACATTTTGTGGCTAAAGGCCACTAGTTTGTCCAAAGTAAGGAAGTGTTAAAGATATCGTCATTTTGATGTTGAAGAAGTTCCTGTGTTGAATGCTTTCACTGGTATTACTAGTTTTTTTTTTATATAATTTTGATTTTATTAGATATAGTAACATGGAAGTTGCGTTCCTTGGGACCTGAACCTAAATTGCAACTTGTGTTTTGTGTGTAGGATCATTATCATTGCATAATAATGCGAACTCTGGTTTTTTTTCTGAACAGATAATGCGAACTCTAGTGTTTTTTTTTTAAAAAAAATTACACAGTATAATATAGACATCCACAACACGTACACATACTCATTCCCTAGAATGCATATGCGCAAATCCTACCCTTATGAGCACCTCTGAAGAACTGAGCCGGCAGATCCAGAGATTTCTGAAGTCACCACAGGTGCCTTGACACGAAGTCATCACAGGCGCTGCCTCTTTGTCAATGGGAATGTCGTTTACCACTTAAAGCATAACGCTGGTAAATCCTGAAATAATTCTAGAAAATGCGACCACTAACCTGGATAGACAAGTTCTACCGCAAGGATGTAAACAAATGATGGTGATTGGTGATGAGAGGAACTGTAGCGCGACGTGGGCCTCGTGACGAACCAACGCGGGCCTCAGTGTTTGCCGCGGCCCAGCCCGACAGCTCCAACCACCAACCGCGTCGACGGCTCGACGCGCAGGCACGGAATACACGAGCAGGTTTCCTCCGCTGAGGCGCTGACTCGTAGCGGCGCGTCAGACCGTCGACCAGGCTAGACCAGACCCGGCCGGTCTCGAGCTAGAGGACGGGATAGCAGACGAGAGGAGAGGCCGCGCACGCCAGCCATGTCAGGTTCGTCTGCTCCGCCGCTTCCCCTTCCCCTTCCCCTTCCCCTTCCCCTCCATCCCTAGCTAGATCCCCAATCCGCGCGCAATTTCTCGACAGGCTTGCTCGATTCGGCTCGAAGCGTGTCTCCCGCGGAGAATTCGAGCGGTTGGTAGCGCGGGGAGCTCGATTAGGCGCCCGATTTCGCACGAAACCTGCGGGGAACGGGAGACCGGTCGGAGGAGAGGATATGGTTGTGGGGGCGGGGACGCGGCCGGCCGTGTGGCGCCGTCTGGGGTGGGTGGGATCTTGAGGAGTCGAGCGGCGGGTTTGTTGCTCTTCGTTGATTGGTTGATTGGTTGTGCTGCGTCGTCGTCGTGGGCGAGGGGACTCGGGTTTGTCCGTGCTAAGGAGTGGACGCCGGCATGCCTGTTGTTGGCCCGGTGCCGGCGGCGCTGCTGGTGGTTAATCTGCTGGTGGTGCTCGATCCTTGCTAGGCTCCGGGTGTAGCTCTCGCCTGTTGCGCTTGCTTCATGTAGCGTCCACGCTCTTCTGGCGGCGCTTGCTCATGCTTCCCTGGGGAATATGCTAGCATCAGGCAAATTGCAGTGCCTCTGAGGATCCTCTTGCCTTGCACGGTTCATCCCTGCTTGGCCCTTTGGGATTTCTGTATAGTTCAATTCATGCTCAGCAGTGGTGGATCTAAGATTCTAGGCATAAGAGGTTGGGCCACCTGCCCCCACAAATTGTGCAATTATTGTGTTAATTGATAAAAAAACCAACAAGTTTGGCCCGACAGGTTTTGAATTCGATTTCCACCACTGATGTTGAACTCCTTTTTATTCAGTAGCCAACAACGTGAATAGCTATAGTTTATAGTTTGGTGCTCTCTTCCAACCAAATGAAGGTCTTGGCTTCAACTATATTCACTGTTCTTTCAGGAGTCTTTTGTTCCTGAGTGTGTGCATTTTAGCCGCTGTGTGTGCATGCTTTGCTTTGCTGCTAATTCAATGGCTGTAAGCTTGTTATTCACAGTTTTGTTAGGGGTGGGAAGTACAGCAGCTGTGCTTGTTAGTTAGTTATTGGAATTGTTCTTGAAAATCCTTGATTTCTCTGGAAAGTAATGGGTTCTTATGTTATTGGCATGTAATTGCATTTTGCAGGTTCACCGCCAAAGCCTTGGGAGCGTTCTGGAGCTGAAGGAACATCAGGTCCAGCACCTTTCAAGCCCCCATCTGGTGGAAGCACCAGCGATGTTGTCGAAGCTTCTGGTACCGCTAAACCCGGCGAAAATGTCACTGCGGTGGAGAGGAATGCCTCTTCCAATGTAAATAGCACTGTTTCGAGGCCTGTGCCACAGCGGCCTTGGCAGCAGACAGGCTATGGAAACACCTATGGAGGTATTTAATGTTTTCAGTGTCGCTTATATTGTGATTGTGGTTGTCTTGGGAACACAATTTCAGTCTCAGACTGACATTTGCAATTTTCCTTGTAGGTGCAGGATATGGATCCAACATGTATAGTTCGTATGGTGGATTTGGTAACACTTACGGTACCGGTGGACTCTATGGAAATAGCATGTACTCGAGTTACGGAGGAGGTTATGGTGGTGGCATGTATGGTGGTGGGATGCATGGAGGAGGCATGTATGGAGGGATGGGAGGTTATGGTGGTTACGGCATGGGCGGAATGGGTGGCATGGGTATGGGTCCATACGGTAATCAGGATCCAAATTCAATGGGCCCTCCTGCATCACCGCCAGGTTTCTGGATGTCCTTCCTACGAGTGGTAAGCTACTTTTTACCACACATGCCCATTAATCGTTATTTGGATTATAATTGATCTGGTGCCTGTTAAAGTATGATAAAGCACCTGAAATGCCCATTCTCCTGAGGTATTGGTCACAACCATTTGCAGTGCCACTATGTTTACAAAATGTTCAATTACCCCACTTTTTATTTCCAGAAGGATCCAAGCAAACCAATTTTAAATTTATGCCTTGTGAATCGAAAATAACCTCTTCTATTTACCATGAAATCCTGACTGTTATAAATTCTGATAGGAGCTGATTTACTTCTAGCTTTAGTTACAATAGGTCTCTAAGCTATTTCCACCAGTAATTATCATTTACATGCACTGTTTAGTTCATTGCTCTGATCTGTGTGCTTTAACATGCTCATATCATACTGGCTGTATTAGTAGTTTATTAGTGAGTATTTGTTTTCATCTGCAATATGCAACAGTAATTAAGCTACACAATCATTCTTACAGAGCAAGAAATGCCACTTCTTTTTTTGCATTAAGTCATGCTTAATCTTAACACCTTAAACTGGCTTGAGTGGCTGCAGATGCATGGTGTTGTCAATTTCTTTGGGCGAATCTCATTCCTTGTTGAACAGAACACTCAAGCATCGTATTTTTTCATGACAGCAATGCTGCAGGTACTATTTGCTTACATGTCTTTTCTGTTGTTAGTATTCGTATCAAATAACTCATCTTCATACTAAAATTGTTGTCATCATGGTGTTGGCTAGCTCTTCGATCGGTCTGGTATGCTGTACGGTGAACTTGCACGGTTTGTGTTGCGTTTGCTCGGAGTCAAAAGAAAGCCAAAGAAGGGCAGCCTTCAGGGACCAGAAGCCCTGCCATTGCAGGGACCTAGCCAGCAGTTTATTGAGGCACCAAAAGCAAACAACTGGGACAACGTTTGGGGAAACTAAGATGCCTATGAGTGGAAATGAGTTCAATCATATAGAAACATACAGTTTAAGAAGTAAAGGGCTATGGGAGTTTTGCCTGCCTTTTGGATCACCAAAAAGAAGAGTGTGGTCAGATATCCTGTTGTGGCAACCAGGGCAAGTTGTGAAGAAATTGCTGGGTCTCTTGTGCTTTTCACAACTTTGCCTTGATGTACCCGTGGCACTGGTAGGGTTTCATCATTGCAACTGTAAGGTTGATGAACGGTTTGGCCGTGCCCTGATATGTAGCTGCTGTTGTGTTATCAGTGGGGGTATTGGTTGTATATCTCTCTGGGTAAATAGTAGTAGCCTTCTAAAAGAATACAGCAAATGCATGTGTACCTTTACAGACAAATTTGGTTTTGAATTTGGACTTGAGAGTCCCCCCATGCAAGTATCAAATTCTGTTGTGATGGTACCTTCTCTCAATATGCTTGTTAACTGTCACAGTGGCATGGAGACTGGAATTGCTTCTCCATGAACTGTTCGATATATATTTGTTAAAGGGCTTGCCTTTAGGCTCTTCTTTTCTACCATGACCAATATATATCGTCCAATATCCAGCCAAAAAAGGAAAATGTCAGCAGATCAAAAGAAAATTGCAAAGAATTCCTTTTACTTGATATTCTTCTGAACTGTCATGTGACTCGCTCGCCCTACGGGCCAGCTTGCGATGTACATTTGCCTCTGCCCAAGCATTTTTTGGCCCTCATCCGTGCCGTCCCTCTTTTTTGCCAATGAAGTAGCAAAAGGCGACATGCTGCCACGTACTAGAAAGCAGGCAAGGCGAAACACTAGCGATAACAACTCCTGCAGCTGGTAGCTGACCTGATCTTCAACAGGACGTAAAAACATTCTGAAAAGAGAGATAAATCCAAAAACCTGGAGCATTTTGTGTGACGAGGCAAACAGATAATAATAAACCTAAATTCAGTTTCAGAATAATCCCTTGTTTTCCTTTGGAGTGGTGACGGGACGAGGTGCAGAAGCGGATGAGGAAGCTGTGTTGGAGAGGCACCCTCGCTTCCCACCTCCAGTGTCTCATCCGTTCCACGGACAAACACATCTCTTTCCCTGCACTTCCATGCCAAATAATTCCGGCCGCTTTGTCTGTACATGCAGAAGCCTCATCCCTTTATAATACTCTCACCCCCACCACACCCTCCATTTTCTTGCTCCCACTCGTCTTCTCGCCGCCGCCTCCTGCTGCTGCTGCAGGCCAGCTCTGTTCGATCTGCTGCAAGGTAACAACAGACTTGCTCCCCGTTTCTTCTCGTCACCGAGATGAAGCCTGCTGCATCTGGGCTGCAAATACGCAGAAGCTTCCTCAGTTGTCTCAGATTGGGTGGTAGTAACTGGATCGGTTCATTGTTGTACAGTTGAAGAAGAAGAAGTGCAGGTGTCGATAGGAGCCTGCCGGCGACGCCAGCATGGGGGAGATCACCAATGTCATGGAGTACCAGGCCATCGCCAAGCAGAAGCTTCCGAAGATGGCCTACGACTACTACGCGTCCGGAGCTGAGGACGAATGGACGCTGCAGGAGAACAGGGAGGCCTTCTCCAGGATCCTGTGAGCTCCGTCGTCTTCTTCTTCATCTCACTTTGCTATCTGTCCTATGTTCTTATTCTTCAGCTGTCGTAGGAGCAGCAGTTCATTCATGAGATGAGATAACTAAGCTAGTTTAATTACAAGGGGGCAAAAAAAAAGAGCCTTAAGTAGTTCTGTTCATTGATCAGGCTCTACTACTCTTTCAGTGTTTCAGTTTCTATGAAAATTTTTACTTATCTGTTTGGAGTGGAATGTTTTGTACAAAACATGTGATTCATACTGTCAATTTCGTGTGCAATAAAACAAGCCGTGGAGCAGGTTTTTGACACTTCACTGTGTTATATTAATCATCAACTCAAGTTCATCCTAAAGTTACAGCTTAGTAGCAAAGGAAAAGGACAGCTCCAAGCTAGCCTAAGTTTTCCCAGTCAGTTTTCGTGCTATCTGCAGTTCTGGACTGTGGAATTTTTCTTTTGTTATTCATCATACTGAAATTCTGATTTGGGCTTTCCTTCGTTCAAATATATCGCTTCAGAGCTGTGCAGTTGCTCACCCTGTTGTGAAATCTGATTTTTCGTTAGGTTCCGCCCACGCATACTGATCGACGTGTCCAAGATCGATATGACCACCACTGTGCTGGGATTCAAGATCTCCATGCCCATCATGGTTGCTCCCACTGCTATGCAGAAGATGGCTCACCCAGATGGTATGCCGTTGTAATACTAGAGTTCTCTGCAAAAGCATGTTTAATAGTAACTGACAGTTTTCACCTTCCAACAATCTTGTAAATTCTTCTCATCCTGCATTTTTTGATGAGCTGAAACCAATCTTCATCCTGCTTTCAGGGGAGTTAGCTACTGCACGAGCCGCAGCTGCCGCAGGCACCATAATGGTCTGTAGATGTCAAAGTGGTTAAAAAACAGAATTGTACCATACAAAACACAAGAGTGATGTATCTATGCTGACGATGCTGAACATACTACCTCCATGGCCTGTTCTTTTTCAGACACTGTCATCCTGGGCAACTTCAAGCGTTGAGGAGGTTGCCTCAACTGGGCCAGGGATCCGCTTCTTCCAGCTATATGTAAACACATCGACACTTCATTACTAGTACAACATAAGCATCTTCCTTCACCAGCTTAGCTTACCAATGGCTATGAATGTTTTTGTAGGTCTACAAGGACAGGAAAGTGGTGGAGCAGCTTGTGAGAAGAGCTGAAAGGGCTGGGTTCAAGGCCATCGCGCTCACTGTCGACACGCCGCGCCTCGGCCGCAGGGAAGCTGACATCAAGAACAGGTGAGCTGGGCTTGCTTCACTGAACTATTTGCTTTGCTTCTAAACAGTTACATGGAAGTAAACTGATGATTATGGCTGCTATTAATGTTGCTGCAGATTTGTTCTGCCACCACACCTGAGTCTCAAGAACTTCGAAGGTCTGGACCTCGGCAAAATGGACCAGGTGAACTCAGCTCAGCTCAAGTTTCAGACTTTCAGTGCAGTAGTACATTGCAGATAGCCTCCGTATGGACATGGATATGGACACTTTGTCGCTCTCTGATGGAGTTTTGTGCGTGCTGAGGGTGAGCAGGCTGCTGATTCAGGGCTGGCTTCGTACGTCGCCGGCCAAGTCGACCGCACCCTGAGCTGGAAGGACGTCAAGTGGCTGCAGAGCATCACCACGATGCCGATCCTCGTCAAGGGAGTGATTACCGCTGAAGACAGTAAGCTCGATTTCTGCTTGTTTGATTGTTTCATCAGTGGATCGAAACACACGTCCCTGACAAGTTAACGCTGTTGCATTGCATTGCAATTGTAGCGAGGCTTGCGGTGGAGAGCGGCGCGGCGGGGATCATCGTGTCGAACCACGGCGCGCGGCAGCTGGACTACGTGCCGGCCACCATCAGCGCGCTGGAGGAGGTCGTGAGGGCCGCCCGCGGCCAGCTCCCCGTGTTCCTAGACGGCGGCGTCCGCCGCGGCACCGACGTCTTCAAGGCGCTCGCCCTCGGCGCCGCCGGCGTATTCGTAAGCTACTTTTCACTGAACGATCCAAACACGCAGACGCCCGTGCATGGCCGTCGTCTTCATCCTGCTGAGTTTGTTTGTCTGTTGCACTTGCACGGCTGGCTGGCTGATCGGTGGTTGTTGCAGGTCGGGAGGCCGACGGTGTTCGCTCTGGCGGCGGCGGGCGAGGCCGGCGTGTCCAACGTCCTGCGGATGCTGCGCGACGAGTTCGAGCTCACCATGGCGCTCAGCGGCTGCACCTCCCTCGCCGACATCACCCGCAACCACATCGTCACCGAGGCCGACAGGCTCAGGCTCAGCGTCATGCCGTCGTCGCGCTTGTAGATGATCGATCGATCAATCACCTGCTACGCTACGCTGCGCCGCCGGCCGGCCAGCCGGCCTGCCGTTTGGTCCTCGCCGCCGGCAGGCAGGCCGATTGGCCGCGAACAAAGACTTATCACCACGATCGGGGATAGATATTCAGTTCGTGCATGGATGGACGCATGCATGCTCGATGATGATACTATAATTTGTTTCGAAAACGATCGATCACTGTACAGATTACATACATGGTGTGGTGCATCTTAATAATGGCGGCGCATGATGATCGCTGTATTTGATCATAAAATATTTGATCCACATCTTTATGCCATTATGTGTTGTGAATGAAGAACAAAAAACAACATTTTGCTTGCCAAGTTGATTGCCATCAGAAGAACGGAACACAACAAACAGTTAAACCCAAGCAAATTCCAATCTCGTCGAAAAATAAACAAACTATCTCTTTCTCTTAATAAAACGCAAAAGAAAATAAACAAACTCTATATATATACTGCGAGCGATGCGTGCATGGATGCCCCTCGTGTCAATCAACAGAAAAAAAAAGAATTGAAAGGAGAGCTCTTTTATCTAGCTAGCTAGCTAGCACACGATAGACGACGTCAGCAAGGCCGGCCGGGCGGTTTGGTTAAGTGCCTCATCGCCTGACAGCCTGAGCCTGGCGTCCGCCGCCGGCGTAGGGCGGCGCGACGGCGGCGGCCGTCCTTGCCTTGCGCTTCTGCAGGAACAGCTGCAGCGAGCGCTTCATGGACAGCCCGCTGGCCGCCGCCGGGTCGATCTCGAGCGCCGGCGCGGCTACGGCGCCGCCGCCGGCGAAGCCGCCCTGCCGAGGAGAACCGACGACGCCGGCGGCTCCCTCCGTCGCCGGCCTCACGAGGCCTCTGTCGCGCGCGCACCGCTGCCCCACGGCGGCGCTGCTGCTGCTGCCGCTGCTGTCACCGTCACCTTCTTGCCGCCGCCGGCGGCCGTCGCCGTCGTCTCCCCGCATCAGTTGCTGACGCTGCGGCCGGTGGTGGTCCACCAGGCTCTCCTCGCTCGCCATGGATATGATCGCCCTCGCCTGATGCGCCGATCGAACAGCACCAGTAGAAACCGCACACCGATCAGTAACTTGAAGCAGTAATTCCACGTGTTCAATTCAATTAAAAATTAACCAAAGTTGAGCTCATGCTGGAACAGGAATGATGCATAATTAAATCGATCAAGACATAGCATGCTAGCTGTTGCAGAAATTAAATTGACGTGCATCTGCATCCGGACCATAACGGGCAGTACGTCGTCACTCGTCAGTCGTCAAAGTCAAAAAGAAGGCACTGTTTTTTCTCTCTCGATGTGTTGGTTTCTGTGCGAGTTCGTCGATCGCGTTGTTTGCGTGTGTGGAGATAGACAGATGGAGACGACGACGACGACGACGAAGACAATTAATTTGTGGAGGAGGCGAAGTTGATCATCACAGCTATAGCTAGCGTGGTTAATTGTATGTGCGGTAGTATTATTTGGTCAACTGCCCATCCACCAGCTGACGATATGGCGTGAATGTTCCCCCGATTGGGCGCAGCATGTGCGGAATTGTTTCGTGAGAATTTTCAACCGTGACGACCAAGCCATATATGTTAATTAGCTGCAACGACTGAGACCTCGATCGGAGTCAAATCACCTAGCTCAGGCCAGGCGCTCAGTTTCCTTGGATTTTAATGGAACCTTCTCGACACAAATCACGTACTCCCTCTGTCCCATGGACTTTGTCGTTGGAAAACCATGTCCCCCTCACAAACACGCTTCCCGGACGACATACTCCATGGAACGGAGGGAGTAGCTTTTACTAAAATCAGAACAAACTTATGATTTGATATAGAGGAGATAGAATTTAATAACACTACTATTATTTTAGCAGTAGGCGGTGTGCTCTTTGACAACGAGTTAATAAGCATGGTGGTTTTGTTAATTTTGAGATATGTTGGCACGATAATCTTTAGATGGTGAAGGTGTGTGGATGTGCATAGTATCTGTTGTATTATTTTTCTGTTTCTTCAAAGAAAAAAGTGTACTAATTCAGCCTCGTTCAGTACCAGATTAACCTGTTTTTGTCCAACTAACTAACATGTGGGTTGATCTGCACACACTAGTTCTTGCCTTCTTAGGAGATTTAAGTCGCTCTTTTCTGTTTGAACATGTAATCTTTCTTTTCTTTCCTTTGGGGGTACCTGTATTAATTTCTAGTGTTCGCAACCTACCATTCTTCTATTTTTTACCAATATAAATAGTAATAATGTTGTTGTCGTATGTCATTACGGGCAGCAGGCAGCAGGCAGCAGCATGTGTATAGGTTGATCGAAGAAATCAGTACGTGCTGAACGAAAATAAACAGAACCCACAGAGGTCATCCAATGCAATTTACTACTTATAAGTTGTAACATCCAAAACAAAAGGTTGAAGCAGTATGTACTGAACTGAACCACATGATCACGCTAGGGTGAAGTAAGGTCTGTTTGGCACGGCTTCACTTTACTAGTGAAACTATTTTTTTTTAGAAATCGTGAAACTATTTATTTTGGATTTGATTCTATGAACAACTCTATATTTGGAAGAGCTATAGCCATTTTAAATAAATTATTTGGTAAAATAACCCTACATGAAGCCGTTTAATTTTACACCTTTTGGCACAAAACAACTCTAAACGGAGGCCCTTGAAGTCGATGAAGCAGACGTGCCAAATAGATCTTAATTAATTAAAGACAAATAATTGTAGTTGAGTTGTGTACACAACTCAATGTGTTTGAAAAATGGACTGTTTTTATTTCAGAAAACCAGCACAAACTGAAAGGTGGTCACCTAACCTACTACTAGTAGCTAATGGTCGTTGCAAAAACAAAAATGAAGAGTTCATGCGAGTTTCGTGATCCGGGTGTATGTATGTATGCTACCAAGAATAACGACCGCCGCATGCCGTGCGTGCGTACGCCATGATGATATGGGAGACTCTTGAGAGAGAAGCAAGCTAAGCTCTTGCTGCAAACTAAACATGCATGCAGATGAATCCTCATCACGAACTGATACTGATCCATGCGTTGTTGTGCGTGCTTTGATGAACGAATTAATGGATTAATAATCAGGAGATCGAGGACGGAGGACAGAGGGGGGCAGTAGGTGATGATTAAATGAATGGATTATTACCTGGACCTCGGTGACGTCGACGGCGCACACCCGGCCGTTGTAGAAGATGGTCATGTTCCTCCTCGCCTCCGCCGCCGCCGGTGCCACCGGCGGAGGAGGAGGAGTAGCCGCACTCACGGTCACGGCACCACCGTCGTCGTCGTCGTCCGCCCCCGTCCCGAGGCGCAGGCTGAGCTCGACGCCACCACCACCCCCGCCGCTGCTTCCGTGACTGCTCTCCTCCTCGCCGTCACCACCGCATCCGGCGCCGCGCCACCGCCGCCGGCGCTCCTGCCCCCCCGCCACCGCTCGGGCGACGCCACCACCACCGTCGTCGTCCTTCCCTCCCTCCATATATCACTACCAACTAACTGACTCTCCTCTCGACGATCGATCGACTGGATCGGCACAGACGGAGCCAGCCAATGCAACAGGCGGCGGCGGGCCTTGGCCTTGAGTTGGTCGTCGTCTCCTTCCTCTCTGCTCTGCCCCGCCTATAAGTACTCCTCCCTTGATCCCTTCCCCTTTTCTCGACTCATCAGCTCGGTCACCGGCAGCAGGCAATCGTTTTTTGTTTTGTCACGGCGCGCACGTGGAGAACGCGCGCGCGCACCCGAGGGAGACGGCGCGGCCGCGGGAGGGCTGCCTGCCTGGCTGGCTGGCCGCCGACTAGTGCGGTGCGGCGGGCGGTGGGGGTGGGGTTTGCCTGCCCTCCCCCTCCTTTTTTGGTCTTTCCTTTTCTCTTTGCCTTTGCCCGTTTATTTCAACGTGCGATCCATTTCCGTGCTCCGTTTTTGTCCAAACCACACACACATAGAGGAGAGGTGAGGCGCTAATCCGAATCAAAGACTTGACCCGGCGGCCGCTCGCTAATTAATTACAAAAACGTGCGTTTTCCTCTCGGCGTAGTAACAGACCCATAGTATATTATCATCTCGCCCCCCTCCCTCACTTTTTACTGTCGGCAGGAAGACGCAGACATGCATATGCTGCATGTGTCTGTGTTTTCTCTTTCCTTCCTTCTTTTTTCCCACTGTATTTGGGGTCATGGGTTTAGCGACGTGTAAAGGCACACGTGTCGCGACATGAATGGATGGATTACGGTTGGTTGGTTCGTAACAGGAGCATGCAACATATACTATAGTAGTAACTGAACGTGTTCTGTGTTCTTTTATTTTCGGATCTTAAAAGAACAAAAAAAAAAAAGGACGCCTCTGCTCCTGTTGAGCAGGAATCACCGTCACGTACTACTACTTTAGTAACTGTACGTGCCCGTCACGTTTATACGGAGAGGCAGCGAGGACCATCTTAATTAGGATGGGACTGCTCTTGGATCCATTTGTTAATTTTTTTTCTATGAAATAGGAGGCGTCAATTCAAGCCCCTACTGCACTTTCCCTCAATTTTGCCAGGTCTTTTTTTCCAGCCGACGTGCAGTGCGCATGTCGCGGAATCTGATGCCTAGCGCTCAAAAAAGTCAACCGTCCGCGCAAAAATGTACATTTATGATACTTAATTAAGAGCATCTCTAAGAGTTTGTCAAAATTTACTTGGCAAATCTTGTGATTTGGTAACTCTCTAAAATCTATAATAAGTGAAAAAAAAATCTCTCTCCAATAGTTTAGCGTAATTCACCTGCCAAATCTAGATCAAACTTACATCAAGAACCATGAGACAAAAACAAAATTATGTTTATGTCCTCCCGCCTCTTGAAAACTTACATCAGGAACCCTGAGGCTGAAACAAATTATGTTTATGCCTTCCACCTCTGGATGCGCCGCCGCCGCCGTCTTGCGCATATATGCGCGCGGAGGCTCTTTTTCTCAACTTGGGATAAATATCAACCTGATATGGGAAACTGTTGGAGAATGTTTTTTCTGTTTTTGCCAAAAAAAATAAAGATGACAATCTGTAATGGGGAACTGTTGGAGTTGCTCTTCCTGTTTGGATCCCATAAACTAGTACCTAGTTGACTAACAATTAATCTATAGGAATCCAAATAGTGAACTAGCAGGTGAACTAATGACTAATCCAAAGCCTAACTAGTACTAGTTCATTAGTCTATAAAACCCAACTAGTTGAACTAGTAGTTAGTTCATTGGATCAAAACAGACCCTAATTAATATCATCATAATAAACTTTTTTTACAAATATAAATGTTGAATGTATTTTCTATAAATGAGTCAAAGTTGAAAAAGTTTGATCAACACAACTACTATAATACGTGACACTTTTTTAGAGACAGAGGTAGCATGCTATTGACGATGCATGTGTGATGTGTCTATCTCGTCGAACCAGATGCTGCCACAGCTCGAAATCTTTTGAACACACCACCAGCAATTATATCCCTCAACGCATCAATTGGGTGATAAAACCAAAAAATTTTAGTCCCTATATAGACCCAAACAGGGTGTAAATGGACGACTAAACCAATTAGTCCATTAGTCTCTTGGGTGACTAAAGGGGACTAAATTAGCTAAAAGACAACCTCTGCCCCTCGTTAATGCACTTACATGCTTGCATCGTGGTGGTGGCCCGAGCAGGGACTACGACAACCCCTGGCTACGCAGGCTATGGCGAAGGCACGCAGGGCACAATGGGGGAGCGAGGCGAAGGTGTTGGTGCTGGCGGTCAAGCGCTGGGATGGATGGAGTGGCGGGAACAACAGTGGCAGAGGGAGCTCGGGCCTGCCATGGTGGGTTCTGACACCGCGCCAAGCAGTCCCATCCTAGCGTCCCTCGGTGCCGCGGCACGCTCCAAGTCCCGCGACAGCGTGGGATTAAGGTCGTTTTCTGTCACTGATTCGGGGTCCCACTCCCTCTCCTATTCTGGCGGCAGACACGACTAGTGTGTTAAATATAGAGTTGTATTTGTATAGTATCCCGTGATTGTAGAGTCGGTGGTTGGCTTCCTTGTCAACCCCGTCATGTAATCTTGTATGGACTATATAATGAAATCCAGGGACCTAGGAGCGGTCACCTGTTTCCAATACCGTTTTACATGGTATCAGCTGCCTCTTCCTGACGGAATACCGATCCAATCTACGACTTCTGCGCGCGCGTGCCTTGCCTTCCCCCCTGTCACCACCACCTCGCCATCGCCATGTCTGAACCTTCCGCCGCCGCGCCGCTTGCCTTCGGGCTTCTTCCCGTCGTCTCTGAAAAGCTTACTCGTGGGAACTACAATATGTGGTTCGCCACCGTCTCTTCTGCGCTCAAGGGCGCCCGCCTTGGTGGCTACATCCTGGAGACTGCCGCACCACCAGATGCGGTGATTGAAGGTGCGTCCACAGCCGACGGCAAGAAGGAGCCGCCGCAACCCAATCCAGCCTACGAGAAGTGGATCGCGGAGGACCAGATCGTCCTCAGCTACTTGTTTTCTTCGCTGTCGAAGGAAATCTTTGGCCAAGTGGCCCGGGCATCCACCGCCAGGGAGCTGTGGAAAGCCATCCAGGAGCTTCATGCTTCTCAGTCCAGGGCACGCATTATGGCAACGCGCATGGCCCTGGCTACGGCGACCAAAGGCACGTCCACGGTCGCCGAATTCTTCGTCAAGATGCGTGGACTCGCCGACGACATGGCCTCGGCGGGGCGCAAGCTAGAAGATGAAGAGCTCGTCACGTTCATCGTGACCGGGCTTGGTGAGGAGTTTGACTCCATCGTCTCTGCCGTGACGTCGCGAGTCGAACCAATTACTGTTAACGAGTTGTATGCACAGCTTTACATGCTGGTGGTTCCCAGTCATCCGCCAACATGGCTGCAAAAGGGGGTCGTGGGAACGGCTCCGGCTCCTCCAACCAGCAGCGCAACCGCGGCGATGGTGGCCGTGGTGGCTTCCGCCGTGGTGGAGGAGGTCGTGGCAATGGAGGCCGCAACACCAACAGTGGCGGAGGCGGCCGCAATTTTCAATCTGGAGTGTTTTGCCAACTATGTGGCAAAGAAGGGCACACGGTGGTTCGTTGTTTCAAGCGCTTTGACACGAACTTCACCGGGCCACCACAGAAGAGTGCATCCTCGGCCAACACGTCGTCCTATGGAGTTGATTCCAACTGGTATGTTGATTCGGGTGCAACGGATCACATAACTGGAGAGTTGGAAAAGCTGTCTTTCCGCGACAAGTATCGTGGGGGGGAACAAGTGCTCACCGCCAATGGTGCAGGTATGACAATTAATCACGTTGGTCATAGTATCTTGCAATCCCCTGTTCGTGATATTCATCTCAATAATGTTCTTCATGTCCCGAGTGCAAATAAGAATCTTGTTTCAGCACATCGTCTTGTCAAAGATAACAATGCTTTTCTTGAACTTCATCCAAAATATTTTTCTCTTAAGGAACAGGTGACGAGGAGGACACTCCTCGAAGGACAATGTGAGGGGGGTCTCTATCCATTGAAGCACACGCCACCCCTACCTTCATCATCTACCCAAGCCCTTGGAGTTATCAAGCCATCTACCTCGTTATGGCATAGTCGTTTAGGTCATGCTTCGTCACCTGTCGTCAAGAGTGTCCTTAGTCGTCATAAGTTATCTTTTTCAAGTAATTCAAACAATAGTGGTGTGATTTGTGATGCTTGTCAAATGGCCAAGAGCCATCAGTTACCTTATCCAAAGTCTAGCAGTGTTTCGTCTAAACCTTTTGAGCTTGTGTTCTCAGATGTTTGGGGACCGGCACCATCCTCAGTGGGTCGGCACTCCTATTATGTCAGCTTTATTGATGATTTTAGCAAATTTACTTGGATATATTTGCTACGTTTTAAATCTGAGGTCTTCCAATGCTTTCGTGATTTCCAAAACATGGTTGAGCGACAATTTAATCTTAAGATTCTTGCTGTCCAGTCAGATTGGGGAGGAGAGTATCAATCCCTTAATACTTTCTTCAAACGCTTAGGCATTGCTCATCATGTTTCATGTCCTCATGCTCATCAGCAAAACGGTTCTGCAGAACGCAAGCATCGTCATATTGTAGAAGTTGGACTCTCGCTCCTTGCACATGCATCCATGCCACTAAAATATTGGGATGAAGCCTTTTTAACTGCTGTGTTCATTATCAATCGTCTTCCTTCCAAAACCATTGATAACAACACACCACATGACCTACTCCTTGGATCTCCTCCAGACTACTCTTTTTTCAGGACTTTTGGGTGTGCTGTCTGGCCTAACTTACGGCCATACAACACCAAGAAGCTTCAATTTCGATCGAAGCGCTGTGTTTTCCTTGGCTACAGCAATCTTCATAAAGGTTTCAAGTGTCTAGAACCGTCCACAGGTCGTATTTACATCTCACGGGATGTGATCTTCGATGAGACTGTTTATCCTTTTTCTGAGCTTCACTCCAATGCAGGAGCCCTTCTTCGTGCGGAGCTTGAGCTCCTTCCAGATATTTTAAAAAATCCTGATCCATCACTTGAATTTGGGACTGCAAACATGCATGATCAATGCTTGACTAATTGTCCTACTAATGCTGCTTCTAGTTTCCCTGGTGTTCCAAGTGCTGCAGGTCAAAATTTGGACGACATTGGTGCTCAAACGGATGCTCCCCGGCGTTATTTCATGCTCCCGGGAGCGCCGGCACGTCACGACACCGCAGGTGCGGTTCACGAAGATGGTTCGCCTGCTCCTCGTACCGGCCAGCAGGCGCGGTCCACCTCGGGGTCGGATTCGACGCAGATTCTTGCTGATCCCGTGTCGGGATCCACCTTGGAGACGGTGCCGCCTGCCCCTGCTGTTGTCGACAACGCGGGGACTCGATCCTCGGCGCAGGGCGCGGGCTCTTCTACATCAGCAACTGCCGCGCCTGATCCTTCGTGCCCATCGCAAGGCGCCGCGGCAGGGCTGATCGCCGTGCCCATCGCAAGCAGTCCCATTCACGTGCGGCATCGGAGGCGCAGCCGACTGTTACGGCTGTTTCTTCTTCACCTCCACCGCCGCCGGTTCATCAACATGGCACTCGTCTTCAGCGTGGCGTCACCAAGCCCAAGCGTTTCACAGATGGTACCATTAGATGGGGACTTCACAGTGCTGTCGAGCCTGACGAACCATGTAAAACGGTATTGGAAACAGGTGACCGCTCCTAGGTCCTTGGATTTCATTATATAGTCCATACAAGATTACATGACGGGGTTGACAAGGAAACCAACCACCGACTCTACAATCACGGGATACTATACAAATACAACTCTATATTTAACATAGTGGTGCGACGAGGCTAGTGGAGGTTGCATCGCGGCGGAGGAGGCGAAGGTGGAGTTGGACTCCCATGACAAGATTGTGTGCATTAGGGCGTCCATGTAAATAGTGTAGCGACTAAAGTTTAGTCGAGGGTCTAATGGATCCAAAACAGCCCCTTAAAACAGATCGGAAGTCCACCACGAATATGAAAAGTGAGATCAAGTCAGATTTAATGTTGAAATAAGGAAAGCTAGCTGTCCTCCGTTAGACCATTGAAATAAATAGATACGATCGAATCGAGTTTGATGCACCACCAAGTTCGTTCAAGATCTTAACAGTGTTGAGGTGCATGGTACGGTATCCATGCGAGCTTTGGCGCTCTTGTCAAATGCCTATCTAGGACCAGTAAAACTTTGTCGTATAGCCGCAGTTGTTGTCTTGGAAATGAGCTGCTTGTTGCTGCAGGCGTCTGAAGCTCAAAATATGGAGGACGGAAAGGTTAATAGGAGTGCTAAAATTGTAGACTTCATCTGTTCCAACTTCTAAGCTGTTAAGTCCATCTGATTTTTTCAGATATATATCTTTTACTGCATATCTAGATATACGTTATATATAAATACATGATAATAAATACTTGATGAAAACTATCTTGAAAGGCCAAATAACTTAAGATCTAGAATGGATCGGAAGAAATAGTTAACAAATTGACAAGAGAACCAATCAGTAGAATACATTAAGTGCCAAATCTCGGTGCCCCCCAGGATATATCTATGTTAGGGCGTCCCCAACGGCTGCACAGCTAGCTAGCGATTTGGGGTCTGTACCCAATGAGGAGGAAAGAGAAATAAAAAAAGCTTCAGCGCAAGTCTCTGACGCATGGTTACCACTATCTTACATTGTAGGTTTTTAATTGTTTTAGGCTACACGTCAGCTAACGATTTGCGGAGACCACTGGGGACGCCCTTAGGAGGGCTATATAGACAACCAAAATATTACTATATAGTAACCGAGAAATCAGGCAAATTTCTCTGCTGTACCATGCATCTTACAGCGACAGGTTGTAAATCGACGCGTCGTTGGTAAAAAAACTCTTGAATCGTGTGCATCATATGTGCCAGAATGAACCAAATGTTTATACACAAAATAATTATAGTACTAGAGTAGGGCTTGCTATAGCACAGTGCCCTCTGGTGCATGACCGTGGCGGCGGAGCTGGAAAACCACCAAATTAAAACTGTAGACAAAGGTGTATAGTACGTAATAGTAAATAGTAAGCATTCCGGCCCGTACGTACGTGCACATGGCCGTACGTGTTACTTGCAGGGCTCTCCGATCCGCCGTGCATCACAATCACACACGCCACACTAAAATGCATCCAACTTGGTGATTGATCAATCGTTCTTCAAAGAGGCACGCAAAGTTCCAATAATATTCCTCCATTCTAAATTATAAAATGTTTTCATTTTTTTATTTATAACTTTTACTATATACATAACTATAAATATGTATTATATTTTGTCACGCTCAGATGAGGATGGTGACAATTGGCGAGCCCAATGAACCTCCAGAGGCCCAGAAGGGGAAGGCAAGCGACAAGCGGGGCCATCACGGCCCGCCCTAGGGCAAGAAGGGTGGCGGGCGCCGCCCTCCTATGCCGCACGGGGGGGGGGCTGCGGGCCTCATCGCGGCCGCCTCCTCTTTGGATCCACCCGATTACCTTTTATTATTGATTATTTAAAGAATTTAGATTAGGAAAACTAGAAAGTCCGTGTTCGATAAGGACTTTTCCATTAGAGTCCAATCGAGACTATAAATAATAGATGATTGTAATCAATTAAAATCAAAAGTAATTGGACGAAATTCCTTTATTCCAATCTCTGCGCTCTCTCTGCCTTCTCTCTCCCCTCACACCGCCGCCCCTGCTCCCTCCCGCACCACCGCCGCCCCTCCCTAGGGCGAAGCCCTGGGGCGCGCTGCCCCTAGCCACCGCCCTCCTCATCTCCTATCTCCTTCAATCCGCCTAATCCACTCTCACCGCTGCGTGTGTTACATATCTAGTTTAGTAAATATTATAAATCTAGAAATACTAAGACATCTTATAATACATATTTGATTAAATCTCAAAATAATTTAAAATAACTCTAGAAGTTGATTTAATTTTGAAACAGGGTGAGTCTTTAGTCTTGTGATTTCTTAGATTCTGTCGACCTGAGAAGAAACATGCATTCATGTGCTTCCTCGATCGTATATATTTAGTTTGGGCGTTCTTCGAATATCTCTGCAGATCTCGAGATATTTGTTTGCTCCCTTTTTTGTCCTACGAATAGGATAATATATATTTATATACACTATATACACTACTAAAAAAATCTTTTGCAAGACACTTTGAAATGGGCCTCGGAGGCGGTTGGCCCTAAAAACCGCCTCGGTTAATGCCTAACATTAATTGAGACGGTCATTTTAAATTAACCGAGATGGTTACAGAAACCGCCTCGCAAAATAGATTAACCAAGGTAGGCAACTTAAAAATAACCGCCTCGGTTAATAATATATTAACTGAAGCGGTTGTTTTAACTTAACCGCCTCGGTAAATAGATTAACCGAGGCGGTTACATTATAAGGCCCGCCTCAGTAAATAGTAGGCCCAGACAGCCCATCTAAAGCCTGATAACAGTAGCCAATATAAAAACCAGAGAGCATACCAAACCCTAACTCACCTAATCCCCCCCACAGCCGCACTCATGAGTCACGTCCTTCTCTCTTCTCTCTCACTCCCTATCTCCTCTCTTCCTGCTGGTGCGGCGTTGAAAGGTCCTAAATGGCTAGAGGGGGGTGAATAGCCTATAAAAATTCTTGCAAAGCACTTAAACAAACCGGTTAGTACACTAAATGGTGAAGCAAGTATTGCGCTAGCCTAGTGAGGGGTTGCAAGCCAACCTATCCAATTCTAACAATCCTAATACACTAGGCACACTAAGACTAATGTCCTTAGCAAGCAAACTACACTACACAACCTAGTATGCTACTTTGCACAAATGTAATCGCAAGAAAGGGAACCGAGAGAGTGCAAACCATGGCATCGGGATGATGACCAATCACCGTCTTGTCAATCCAATGAAACCGGAAGAGATGATCCAATAGAGAAATCCAAGTTGATCTCGAAGGATCAAACCACACAAGAACACCGAGGGACACAAGATTTTTATCCCGAGGTTCACGTGCTTGCCGGCACGCTACTCCCCGTTGTGTCGACCACACACTCGGTAGTTCGGTGACTAATCGGCGTCACAAGCCAAGCCCTCACCAGGCGCCACAAGAACTCACATAAAGTGAGGGTAACTCAATGACACGAGATTGCACTAAGGATTCCTTTCACGATCTCCGCGGGGTGGGATCAACACCCCTCACAATCACCACTAGAGTGGCCAAGAATAATTTTCAACCTTGCTCAACTCCGGTTCGCTGCTCCAATCGTCTAGGTGACGGCAATCACCAAGAGTAATAAGCTCAATCGCAGCAAGAACGCTCACTAGTGCTACTAGATGCTCAATCACAAGGCAAATGCACTAGAAGCTCTCCCAATCACTCTCTAGATCAATCAAGAGGCATGCAAAGTGAGGGAGAAGGTCTTCTTAGCTCTAGGGGATGTCAAGTATGTCAAAGTGCCAAGAGGGACTCCCTAGAGCCGGCCAGTTCATTTATATAGGCGTCCACAAGAACACCTAGCCGTTACACACAATCAGCCAGCAAAACAGACCTGACCGGACACTGGAGTCGGGCTGACCGGACGCGTCCGGTCCCGGCGTCCGGTCCACGGATGGCCACCACGTGGCACAGCATTCAACCTCGCCCGCTCGATCTCAACGGCTACGACACGTCACTCGCGCGGTTAAAGAATGACCGGATGCGTCAGGTGCACCGACCGGACACGTCCGCTGCGTAACCCTCACGCGCGTGCACGGTAACTCCAAACAGGGCTGACCGGACGCGTCCGCTGCCTCGACCGGACGCCCGCACAGTGCGAGTCCGGTCATCCACAAGAGAGGTCCAGAAACGAGTTTTCTTGACCGGACGCGTCCGCTGCCTACTGACCGGATGCGCCCCGTGTCCGTCCACTCTCTGCCCAACTCGGCCGCAAACAAACCTTGGCACCGGACGGTTCGGTGACCAGCGTCCGGTCGTTCGGAAAAACGCGTCGGACGCCACAGGTTGACCGGACGCGTCCGGTCCCTTCCAGGACAGCGTCCGGTCACCGCTGAGTGACCCCTTTTCATCCGAAAACCTCCGTGTCCCGCCTCGCAAGCTCGGCGGGAGGGTTTTACATCCAAACACCATCAACCCTTGCTCTCATGTGCCAACACAAAAGTGTCTCTCCACTTGTGTACGTGTGTTAGCATTTTCAAATGAATTTTGCAAGAGATTGTTAGCTCATTAGGTCCCTAATGCATATGCTTTGCTCACCTAGTGGCACTTAGATAACCGATTGTTGACGGTGGTTAACGTCAACTTTTATTAGAACTTTAGACATAAAAAAGATACATGCTTACACACTAGTCTAGGGTTTTAACTGACAATTTCTACGAGTTTTGCATATTTTGTATTTTCTAGGGACTTTTCTAGAAAAGCTTAAAAGAGGTTACCATAAAACTTATCCGCCACGGAAATATCACAAATGGGACGTGGGAAGACTCTAGAAGACACCTGAAGCAACCAGGGCCCGAGGGGCCGCTAGGTGGGGCCTGTCGGTCCCACCATGGCGCCGCCCGGCGCCCCCCGCTAGGGTTTGGTCTCCCCTTCTTCGAAGCTTCCTCCACCGCCTACGAGGAGTCATCTTGGCCCTTGGTTACGTCGGTTTGATCTGCGCGGCGCACGTCGATCCCACCGGGCTATAAATAAAGGGGTAGACCCCCCCCCCCGGAGGCATCAAGTCATTTGGAGATCAATCCATCAAGAGCCTTCTCTAGTTCATCGAGCCTCTCTAGTTCATAGCTTTAGCCTAGTTAGATTAGAAGTAGAAGAGTTCTAGTTCTTCAGCGGGATCCGGAGCCCCGGCGTGCATGCGGAGCGCGGAGTTCGGTGTAGTTCTAGTACTTTGCTCTTATTGTATTCAATATTATGATTCGAGACAACATTGTTCTTAATCTCTTATATATTCTTAATTGCAATAGTCATTGTCTACTTTGATTATATGTCTAGGATAGTTGGTTTGATCTTATTGAATTCATGTAATTGCTCGTATAGGCGTTTATCCAAGCGGCCGGGTAGATGGTAGACAATATGTAGACGTGGTGTCTAGATATCTTATTTATCTGCGAGTGCACCCCGACGTCTTGGGACGTGTGGTAGTCCGCCGCGGTGGACAAATGCGTTGGTTCCTCTGTAGTCCACCCTCCGTGCGTAGGACTAGCATGGGCACGGTCGCGAAGGAGGTGACCCTTGTGTCTTAATACCCTCATTAGTTGATGCCTCTTTACATGTGATTATGATGTAGGATTAACTTAACAATGATTGCTAGATGTAATTGCACTAATTAGAGTTATTCATTGACGTAGTTATTGAATTACCTTAGTATTTATTCCCCGAGAGTTTATCCATTGGCTAGCTATTACTATGACTAGAAGAGCTCGATGTTTATCTATTTATGATGACTGATCATTATTATCTATTATATATCTTTTATCACGTGACTTATCCCTATTATGAGTAGGGTTCTAGTTATGGTTTATCTTTCACATTAATAGTGTAAGTTATAGTTATAAGTTCTACATATAGACCTTTCCAATTGGTATAAATATAAATCGACAACCTGGTAGAACTCCCTAGGTAAAATGTTACAACGGTATAATTATCTGTCCGCTTGTAGAACCTATTTTAGTTCACATTCATATTATATTCATATCTTTTATTTCTGCCTAGTCATATTGAATACATGTAAATCTATAGTTATTCCTTAGCATTATAATTGAGGATGATAACTTAATTCATGCTTAAGAATGTTAGTAATAAATGAGTGGCTAGTTGCTAATGACAAGTTAATTATATACCAAGCATTTCTGGCGTTGTTGCTAGGGGTAGAATTTATCTCTACTTTTTAGTAATGATGGTAGTAAATGTCAACAAGCATTTTTTAGGCCATTTGCGGGGAAGGTAGCTAGGCAATTAAGAACATTGATAGACTTATACTCAATTATGTGATCTAGATAACCATTAACCCCTGCTCAAGCAGGATTACCCTTGTTTGTCTACTTTAATATCTTATGCAGGGTAATAAATGACCGGTTTACGACCTTCCGGCATGCCCCCACAAAATAAAAAGAAACATAACAAATCTAATATTGGAGAAAGAGGTCGACATCACAAGACTTTAATTCATATCTCAAGTGACGGAAACATAGATGTTGCATCACTCACATATTCCAGCATGTGAGTCATGGTAAGTATGATGAAATAAAGGTGAGAAAGTCTTGCTCATGGACTTTAAATTTGATGAGTAGTTATCTTCGCATTCCACCACATGTTTAGTTTTTACAATCCAAACATCCATCTCATTTAGTTTAAAGTTTTTTTTCATCTATAACATGTTTAGTTCCATTCATATATCCATCCCAACTTGCATTCTTATAAATAATATAAAAACTCACTATAATCATGCTTTTTCATCTCTACTTGAATAAACTTCTACGGTACTTTCATGCTACTTGTATTTGCTATAGTATGCTTAGGTTTAGAAGTATCACCCTTGAAATTGAGCATCGACTGTTTTTTAAGTTAAAGTAGACATGGTGTCTAGTTTAATTTTTAAATCATAAGGTGTTTTGATCTTACTTCTAAAAGGTTTTTGAATTAAGCAAGGTGCTTAGGTTAAAATCCTTTCCTGAATAAAATTGGATATAAGTCTATGTTGATTCTTGAGCTGATAGTACACTTTAGTAGATACTAGTTATTTTGTTAAATTAACCCCTATAGGAGATTCTCAAATTCAATCTAGGTAAGTCAAGAAAGGAATTCACATATGAGATGAATCAAGGTAGATAATAACTCTGCACAAAGAACTATCAATGTTTATTCATTTATCTTTGTTGCAAGTCATCTTTGCCTTGAACCATGCTAGATTGCAACAACAACATAAAGCACGATAGACACAGTTTATGCTAAATAATCTTAAATCATACATTATCCTAATTAGCATAGAAGAAAATCACAAAAAAAGAGTATGGACAACAAAACTTGTATTTCAATCTTGCTATTCCCTTGGGTATGTGTCCATTAACATTTTGCAGAAAAGAACAACCTTAATCTATTGGAGAAGAAGTTGTCAAGTGAGCATTATCGCATCTCCAATAGACCCCAGCTCATCAACCACAAATTAATCAGAAAAAATGTTGATGAGTGAAGAGCATGTAATCTTCCATAGTTTTATTGAATGGTGAAAAGACGAAAGATAAAAGGAAGGTCTTGCTCAGCAAGACCATAAACTCTCACCAACAGATGAACCCGAACCCTCCTCTTCCAAGTAAGTTCGTCATCACTTACTTAGAAAGATGAAGATATGAGGTACGTTTGTCCAAGCCTCATGCAACATGTAACTATAATTAACATCTCATACCATGTTGCTAATTTGTCTTGGTCATTTCTACCCTATGCCATGCTCAAACATAACTTTCTAATATATATATATATATATATATATATATATATATATATATATATATATATATATATATATATATATATAAATAAAATGCTCCTATGATTCACCATACATATTCTTGGTTTTATGTGAATAAATACCTTTAGTCTTGCAAACTTCCTTATTCTATTATAAGTATGCTTTAGAACATTATTTAAACAGTATGAAAATTAAGCATACTTATATAAGAATTTAGTTGTACATATAGACTAACCCCTCCTATATAAAAAAATGTTTAAATCATATTAGGAGATTATTCGTAGAATCAATTTAAGGTTAAGGGTATGCTTCAAAATAATATCCTTGATTTAACATTGATGAAAAAAAGATAGGTTTTGAAATAGTGATGAATCATTGAAAGCACGAGCTACAAATTAATCTTTAACTCTTAGACAAACACTATCCATACTTTGATAAATAGTATATTCCTTCGGGTATGTGTTGTCCACTAACCCCTTGCGTAAAAAGACATAATGAGAGAAGCTAGAGGTCTGAAGAGTGAGAAAGGAGTACAACATACGAGACAAGATGCTAATAAATAACCCATGATACAAAAAAAAAAGAAGAAGACCATTGAACTTCATTTACCCTTCATCATGCTCTAATAATGGAGGTAACATCTTAAGATAAGTGGTCATTAATTTTCTCTTGATCTTGGTACGCAACAAATAAAAATACAACCATGTTATAGTTACAACTTAATTTGATCAACCTGATTAAACTTAATATGATTTGTTCTCTAAGTTTATTCATAGCACCATTCTCTTAATTTCAGTCTTAACCAAGTAAGCTATAAATACTTCGTCTATTATTCTTGATATGTTATAAAGATGAACAGTCTTTCTAGTGGTTAAGTAGCTTTACTCTTTATCTCATAAGTTTAAATATCATATTTATACTTCTAGTCCTCTCACCCGTGATATGAATGAACAATATGAATAATATCAATCTTATTATGCCCAAGGTAAGAGGATGAATAAATTTTTGGTTCTGTTGGTGTTTTTCCACCAGCAGAGCCCATGCACTTGATCTCTACCTTATCTTTATGGGCAGAACATACTTCAATTAAAGTGTGGGGAGACAATCCCCCAAATTCTACAAGTGAAAGTTCTCAACTAGTAATAATGATGCACATAAGATTAGCTTTGAGACGCCTACAACAAAGAGAAAGAAGGTGGCACCGCCATTGGGAGCCACTAGTAGAGGCACCACCATAATCCTTACCGTCAAGAGCAACTCAAAGTACTCAATAAACCACTGAAAGGAGAAGTCCAGTTCAAAGGACTATAAACATCAAACCCTCATCGTGAGGTAACATCGGTAGTTATCTATATTTACTTTCTTGCATCGTATGATTTATTCTCTCTTTAAGCATAATTACTTTTCTATATTAGCAATACATAGAAATAATAAAAGAAAATAAATAGTCTTGCATTAGGCTACATTCATGAATCTTAAAAATTTTAAACCCCATGTGAAACCCTTGTAGCGTAAAAGCTGTAGGAGTTCTCACTGTGGTGGCCTATAGAATAAAAATATATATATCATGCATTTGCACTTTATGTATATAAACCCATAAAATCAAAAAAAAATAATTGAGCATCCTGCTGCAATACTGCTATCATAAAAATACTTTAAAACCTCCACAACAACCAATCCTCTAAAAACGACTAATCATTAATGTTTTATCCTAATACCGTTTCACAAGTTTTGGTGTTTTGTGAGAGCTTTCTGCAGGATGACTCCAAGAGCCAGCTTATCTAGGAATCTTCATCTTCATCACTTGAAGTACACTTTTTTGACATACAGCTAAACCCTGTGTGAAGGAAGTAACTTTTTAGGTGATGAGATTGAAGTATTCCAGGCAACACTTGCTCTTATAAGCATGAGCTCCTCTGTGAGGACCACTCAGCTTCAACGATCAACCATAAGCAAATATCTAGCTTGGGGGAGAGTATCCCTTAGTTATCAGCACGGTTAGAAGCGTGAGAGAAAGAGAATAAAACTGAAGAGCTGAAGCCAGAAAAGGGAGAAGCAAAAGAGACGTAAACGAGATGGAAGGAGGCAAGTGCGGCATCACCACGAAACGGGGGAGTTGACCGGGTTACCTCGGGCGATGAACCCACCGAGTAAGTGTTCTCCTCTATCTAAGTCCTGTCGGTAGACTTTAAATTTCGTACCCTAGCCATAAGGTTAGAATGGTAGTTATCTCATTTAATGCATTTGCAATTTATTTAGTAGCATAATTTTGTTTACACACTAAAAGATATAAAAACAATAAAAATATTTACTACATTACTCATGGCATCACAAAGCCCCATGTGGATACCCTATGGTATTTTCTGAAGGAACATCCGCTGTGGCGGCATAAAATAAAAATAACAAAAATATAGCATTCATATTTAAATTCCTGCACCATAAATAGAAAATTCAAAAATAAGAGAAAAGTGAAATCCTGTTTAAATTAGACAACATTAAAGCTAGCTCATAAAGGTGATCAATTACTCTTTGGCTGACCGCTAACCCATTAACAAATTCGAGCCTCGAGTTTTGGTTTCTCTTTGTGGAGAGTATTTATGCAGAATAACATCATAGCAAGGAGAGAGTCTATCGGTGGCACCCACCAGGTCCGCTCTTGGTTAGCTCACTCTAAAGGACATCTACACCAAGTATTGCAACCATCCGGCTTTTGGGAAGGAGCATCCCCTAGTTATCGGTGACTACACCTAGACGATTATTAAATTTACTTGTTATATATATTCATAAAATACCAAAAACATGTGGGCACATGAAGGTCCATGTCTATCGAGTCTTTTATGAGTCTTTAGTTAAATAAAATCTGAAAACCAATAAAAAGAAGTCTTAGTCAAGATTAATTATATTAGAGTGTGTTTAGAGTCAGTCTAGGCTAGAGTTAATTAAAAACTAATGAACATTAAAATTTTGTCTTGGAGATGATGAATAGTTGCTTTACTATAATTTTTTTCAAGTGCCTAGTTTTCAACCTTAAGTTACGCCAAGTTTTGGACATAACTGCTTTGATATAAGAATTTACTCGAGCCCAAAACTTGTGGAGGCATATGCTTAAGCTAAGTCTAGGTGATTGATTGATATGATTCATGAAGGTTAAGCTTTTATTTGTCTTATTCCTAGCGATACTAAGTTCTGGAGATTTATTTTAAAAATATAAAATCTTTCATGATGAGCTCTTGTATGACAAAGTATGAATTCCTACCAAAGCCATATATGATATACATTTAGATTAAGAAAACTTTTGCTCATTCATGCTGCTTGCTTTGCATTGAGTTCAGTCAACCTTTGTCATATACCTTATGAGAGTCTTGTCATGCTTTTAAAATCAAGATCACATGCACACTCCACTCACATATACATTACTCCTACTCTAGGAGTAAGTGCAACCATTTTCCACTTCCATCTAGATCCACCTAAAAATTATTTTTCTCCTACACTGGGAGTCAAACTCCCAAAGATATATATAAAACCATATGACAGCCTTTGTTTAATTGCTCTTAGTACTTATCGCTATCTCTCCAATTATCATATTGTATTCAAAGGATGCATGTGGCTAAAAAAAAGTTATTGAAAAAAAAGAGAGTAAAAGAAGGACAAATGTCCTAGCAATTAAAACAATGGGTACTTAGATGCCCGCCTCCCGAAAAAAAAAGAAGAGAGAAAAAAGAGAAGAGAGAAAAGAAAATAAATAAAGATAGCCCATGTTTTTTCCCAAGAAAAGTTCTAAGATTAAAAGAGAGATCTGTCCTCAAGGAGTAAAAGTAGAATTAGAATTAGCCACTAAATATACACCTATCAACCATATTCCATACACAAGCACATCTTGATTTGATTGTATGCCTTGACTCTCTGTGGATCCATTGTTTGGATTTACAATATATGAATTGCAAGTATGCCTATCCTTGTTATTGCCGCTCCTATAAGCTCCACTATAATCATTAGTTATAGGAGGGCATGACAACATGCCTAAGTAAGATCCATAAATACTACATATAAAGAGACTTGAGGGTGTCATACAATTAGCTCTGAGTTTTATTGTGAAAACTTATAGAAACTCTAGAATATTGGTACTGTGAAGAATTTGAGACATAGTATTTGACCTGATTGTTCTGTCTTTCGATTGCTCAAGACTTATGCAAAAAGCTATAAAGCCCTATAGTTAAAGGTAAAATGGGTAAGTTTGAAGATTAGAACAGTTACTGTCTAATTCGGAGGAGAATCTATGTTTGAAAGCTTGTGTACCTTTGAGGAATGAAAGCATTGTAGCAACTCTTGATCCAAATATATCAGTACTTAGGCTTAGTTTGTTTGCCAAGAGACTGGCAAAAGGTAAGCTTGGGGAAATTGTTGACGGTGGTTAACGTCAACTTTTATTAGAACTTTAGACATGAAAAGGATACATGATTACACACTAGTCTAGGGTTTTAACTGATAATTTCCACGAGTTTTACATATTTTGTATTTTCTAGGGACTTTTCCAGAAAAGCTTAAAAGAGGGATTCAAGTGCATATTTACCATGAAACTTATCCGCCACGGAAATATCACAAACGGGACGTGGGAAGACTCTAGAAGACACCTGAAGCAACCAGGGCCCGAGGGGCTGCTAGGTGGGGCCGGCCAGCCCCACCATGGCGCCGCCCGGCGCCCCCCTGCTAGGGTTTGGCCTCCCCTTCTGGAAGCTTTCTCTACCGCCTACGAGGAGTCATTTTGGCCCTTGGTTACGTCGGTTTGATCCTGCGGCGTACGTCGATCCCACCGGGCTATAAATAAAGGGGTAGACCCCCTCCCTAGAGGCATCAAGTCATTTGGAGATCAATCCATCAAGAGCCTTCTCTAGTTCATCAGAGCCTCTCTAGTTCATAACTTTAGCCTAGTTAGATTAGAAGTAGAAAAGTTTTAGTTCTTCAGCGGGATCCGGAGCCCCTGGCGTCTGTCTGGAGCGTGGAGTTCGGTATAGTTCTAGTACTTTGCTCTTATTGTATTCAATATTATGATTCAGGCAACATTGTTCTTAATCTCTTATATATTCTTAATTGCAATAGTCATTGTCTACTTTGATTATATGTCTAGGATAGTTGGTTTGATCTTATTGAATTCATGTAATTGCTCGTATAGTGTTTACCCAAGCGGCCGCTGGGTAGATGGTAGAAAATATGTAGACGTGGTGTCTAGATATCTTGTTTATCTGCGAGTGCACCCTGATGTGCCGGGACATGTGGTAGTCCGCGCAGGTGACAGCTGCGTTGGTTCCTCTGTAGTCCACCCTCCGTACGTAGGACTAGTATGGGCACGGTCGCGAAGGAGGTGACCCTTGTGTCTTAATACCCTCATCAGTTGATGCCTCTTTACATATGATTATGATGTAGGATTAACTTAACAATGATTGCTAGATGTAATTGCACTAATTAGAGTTATTCATTGACGTAGTTATTGAATTACCTTAGTATTTATTCCTAAGTTTATCCATTGGCTAGCTATTACTATGACTAGAAGAGCTCGATGTTTATCTATTTATGATGACTGATCATTATTATCTATTATATATCTTTTATCACGTGACTTATCCCCTGTTATGAGTAGGATTCTAGTTATGGTTTATCTTTCACATTAATAGTGTAAGTTATAGTTATAAGTCCTACATATAGACCTTCCCAGTGGTATAAATATAAATCGACAACCTGGTAGAACTCCCTAGGTAAAATGCTATAACGGTATAATTATCTGTCCGCTTGTAGAACCTATTTTAGTTCACATTCATATTATATTCATATCTTTTATTTCTACCTAGTCATATTGAATACATGTAAATCTATAGTTATTCCTTAGCATTATAATTGAGGATGACAACTTAATTCATGTTTAAGAATGTTAGTAATAAATGAGTGGCTAGTTGCTAATAACAAGTTAATTATATACCAAGCATTTATGGCGTTGTTGCTAGGGGTAGGATTTATCTCTGCTTTTTAGTAATGACGGTAGTAAATGTCAACACCGATATTGCGCGACATCGCCCCTCTTAATAGTACGGTTATCAATCCTAAATTCGGCCATCAACTTCTCTACTCACCTATGGCCGGTAAAATAGAAATGCCCTAGCATATACCTTTGCCTCTAGCATTCCATCTTGCTTCTCATCTTCCTTCATTTTTAAGGGTGGCACTTGATCATCTTTGATTACTTCCATCATCTTGATCACCATTCCACCACTTGACTTGGACCTCCCCTTTCTCTAATGCTACACACTTAGCAATAGGGTTAGTCCTAGATTTCATCAATTAGCCAAAACCAAACTAGGGCTTTCAATCTCTCTCTTTTTAGTAATTGATGATAACCTCCACAAAGATAAGAATTAAATTCAATTTTAACTTTACACCACTTGTCCAAGCAATATAAGCTTATGAAAAGAGTTGGACAAGTTATGTAAAACCTATTTGGTAGCTATGGCTCCCCCTACATGTGTGCTAAGAGTTTGGTTTAGAAGCTTTGCACACATGATGGATAAATTGGTTTTAGGAGAGTCATTTCTACCAAATTGATGCTAAGGTCTATAGAATGGACCTTTAAAGTGTGATAACATCGGAGTGCACATCATGAAACATCCTAAGCACTAAATCTAGCTAGAAAGCATCAAATAGCTAAAAACCCCATGAAAATCAATATTAAAAGCACGGTTTCTAGATACCACTTGAAAGACACTAAGAAAAACTGCTACTTCTAGCTAGAACCTATGCATGCTAGTAATCAAACCATCAATCAAGTTCCATACTAGCAAGCACCACACAAGCAAGAGAGATATCACTTATGAGATAAACAAATTCTAAGTGCAGTGCAAGCAATCATATGAATATGCACATTCAAATACAATCAATTGTGTTCATGAGCTTGCTCTCCCTACTTGTGTGCTTCAAAATTTTGATCCCTTTCCATTCTTCAATCTTCATCTACTCCCCCCTTGATGCATGCTATCTTTGTATTCTCTCTCTCTTTATCATCAATGACCACAAAGGTATATGATCATGCTTGATGTAGATTTGAAAATCATAGAGAGAGCTTGGAATAGAGAGATAATCACTTAAAGTTGAGGATCACTTGTTTCCATAAACTTTCCTTCTCTTGTGGTTCAAACTAGTGAACTTGCATAAGTAATCTAGCTCGGTTTGAACCAATGACAAGCTTCTTCACACATCTTTCAATGGTTATCTTGTCAATGTTGAACTAGATCCTTTCTTGCTTATTTAACTAGATCAAACACTAGGTTCATATTCTTATAAACAAGTCATATTTAGCCACTAGATCATATAAGACATAGAAGCAATAGTGGCATCATATGTACTTAAAATCACTTTGTTTTCATGAATGAGTCTAATAAGCAAGAGATATCACTAGAAGAAATGTCCTTATTAAGTATGAATGCATCATGCCAAATAATTTCACCTTTGCAATAGTCGAAGGAGAGACATGTCATATAGTTGGGGGTGCATTCATCTCATGTTGGAGAAGTCAAGAATGTTTAATTCATTTCTCAATGTGCAAAATCTCTTCTCATCAAGTGACTTGGTAAAGATATCGGCAAGTTGATCATCGGTGCCAACACTCTCAATAGAAATATCCCCCTTTGCTTGGTGATCTCTAATGAAGTGATGTCTTATGTCAGTGTGCTTTGTCCTTGAATGTTGAACTGGATTGGTGGTGATCTTCACGGCACTTTCATTGTCACATAGCAATGGTACTTGTCCAAATTTGATTCCAAAATCCTTCAATGTGGCCTTCATCCATAGTAATTGAGCACAACAAGTCCCCGCACTAATGTATTCGGCTTCGGCGGTAGAGAGTGCAACACTATTTTGCTTCTTGGATGACCATGAGACAAGTGACCTTCCTAGTAGTTGGCATGTACCACTAGTGCTCTTTCTATCCACCTTGCATCCCGCATAGTCGGAGTCCGAATATCCAATCAACTCAAAGTTTGACCCCTTGGGATACCATAATCCAACATTTGGTGTGTGCTTAAGATATCTTAATATCCTCTTGGTTGCCTTCAAATAACTTTCTCTTGGTGAAGCTTGAAACCTTGCACACACACTAAACATGACATCCGGCCTAGAAGCGGTAACATAGAGTAGACTTCTAATCATTGACCGATATAACTTTTGATCTACCATGTTGCCACTTGTATCCAAGTCAAGATGACCATTTGTTCCTATTGGAGTCCCAATTGACTTGGCTTCTTCCATTTCAAACTTCTTCAACATGTCCTTGATGTACTTGCTTTGACTCACAAATGTGTCTTTCTTTAATTGCTTGATTTATAGACCAAGGAAGTAGCTAAGCTCTTCAATCATAGACATTTCAAATTTTTTTGCCATTATTTCTCCAAACTCTTCACAAAAGTCTTGGTTGGTTGATCCAAAGATAATGTCATCCACATAGATTTACAACACAAACAAGTCTTTGTCAATCTTCTTGGTGAAGAGAGTGTTATCAACCTTCCCCATCTTGAACCCTTTGGAGATCAAGAAATCTCTCAATCTTTCATACCATGCCCTTGAAGCTTGCTTCAAGCCATAGAGAGCCTTCTTCAACTTGTATACATGGTTGGGCTTTTTGATATCTTTAAATCCTGGGGGTTGCTCAACATACACTAGCTCATTGATAAATCCACTCAAGAAAGCACTTTTCATATTTATTTGATATAGCTTGATGTTGTGGACACAAGCATAGGCTAATAAGATTCTAATTGCCTCCAATCTTACAACTAGTGCATAGATTTCTCCAAAGTCAAGACCTTCAACTTGAGTGTATCCTTGTGCTACCAATCTTGCTTTGTTTCTCATAACTATGCCATCTTGATCTTGCTTGTTCTGGAATATCCACTTGGTGCCAATAACATTGTAATTCTTCGGACGCTCAACTAGTTCCCAAACTTGATTTCTTTCAAAGTTGTTGAGCTCTTCATGCATGGCATTGATCCAATCACAATCCATCAAAACTTCTTCTATTTTTTTTGGCTTTATGGATGAGACAAATGAATAGTGTTTACAAAAGGATGCTAATCTCAATCTTGTTTGCACACCACTTCTAATATCACCAACCACTTGATCTAGAGGATGATTCCTTGCAATATGAGTTGGTTGGAGAACATGAGGTTGAGCACTTGAGCTTGGTTGATCACTTGGTTGAGATGATGTACTAGCCACTTGATCTTGCACTTGAGAGTCACTAGTTTGAGTTTGAACTTGAGAACCACTAGCTTGCACATTTGGAGACACAATCACTTGATCTTTGTTATCTTCAACATCTACCACTTGTGTTAGCCTAATGTCACCAACCTCTATTTCCTTCATGGCTTGTATCAATTGAGTTCCTCTCACATCATCAAGATTTTTCTCCTCATCTTGTGAGCCTTTGGTTTCCTTAAATTCTACATCATGCACCTCTTCAACTATGCCATGAGTGAGATTCCAAACTCTATATGCTTTGCTTATAGTGGAGTAACCGAGTAGGAATCCTTCATCACACTTCTTCTCAAACTTGCTCAATCGAGTGCCCTTCTTGAGAATGTAGCATTTGTATCCAAATACTCTAAAGTATGCAATGTTGGGCTTTCTTCCATTCAACAACTCATATGATGTCTTTTCAATAGCCTATGACAATAGAGCCTATTTGAGCAATAGTTGGCGGTATTGATTGCTTGGCCCAAAAATAAATCATCCATATTGTATTCACTCAACATTGATCTTGCCATATCAATTAAAGTTCTATTCTTTCTTTCAACTAGCCCATTGGATTGAGGTGTGTACTTGGCCGAGAATTGTGCTTAATTCCAAAATCATCACATAGCTCTTCAATTCTTGTGTTCTTGAACTCACTACCATTGTCACTTCTCACTTTCTTGATAGATGTCTCAAACTCATTTTGGCTTCTCTTGATAAATGTCTTGAATGTGTCAAACACTTCACTTTTGTCGGCAAGAAAGAACACCCAAGTATATCTTGTATAGTCATCCACTATCACAAATCTATATTTATTTTCACCAATGCTCTCATACTTGGTTGGGCCAAATAGATCTATGTGCAACAACTCAAATGCTTTACTTGTGCTCATCATGCTCTTGTTGGGATGAGTGTTGCCAACTTGTTTACCCATTTGACATGAACTACATAGCTTGTCTTTCTTAAACACCACATCCTTCAACCCTCTAACTAGATCATGCTTGATTAGCCGGTTGAGTTGCTTCATGCCAACATGTCTAAGTCTTCTATACCATAGCCAACCCATGCTTGACTTAGAGAACAAACATATTGTCAATTGAGTATCACTAGCATTGAAGTCCACAAGATAGAGATTCTCATATCTAAAGCCTTTGAATATCAAGTTACTTCCATCAACACTCATTATCTCAACATCATCAACACCAAATATGTATTTGAATCCAAGATCACACAATTGAGCCACGGACAAGAGATTGAAGTTGAGAGATTCCACTAGCAACATATTGGAGATGGACATATCATTTCTAATTGCAATCTTTTCCAAGCCTTTCACCTTGCCTTTGCTATTGTCACTAAAAATGATACTATCAACACCATTGCCACTTGATGATATTGATTTGAACATTCTAGAGTCCCCGGTCATATGTTGAGTGCACCCACTATCAAGCACCCAATGCCTTCCTCCGGCTTTGTAATTGACCTACAAAAGCAAATCAATTCTTCTTAGGTACCCAAACTTGCTTGGGCCCTCTAAGGTTAGTCACTAAGCTTTTGGGCACCCAAATTGCCTTCTTCTTTGGGTCAACAATAGGAGTACCAATGAACTTAGCCTTCACACCATTAGCACCCTTGGTAAGCAAATAACAAGAATCAAACTTAATAGAGGATATGTTAGCATTCTTCTTGTTCTTGCAATATTGCTCTACATGCCCCACTTGCTTACAACTAGAGCAAAAACGTCCATTGCCCTTCACAAAACTAGTCTTATGAGTGACAAAGGCCGCCTTGCCATTCTTAGGGGTATTGCCCAATCCCTCTTTGTTAAAGGAGAACCTTTGGCTACCCAAGCACTTTAGCAAGCGAGCATCTCCACCATAGGCCTTGCCTAAGGCATGAGTGAGCTCATTCGCCTCTCTCTTGAGAATATCATTCTTCACCATGAGTGAAGCATCATAAGTGAAACCATCACTAATAGTAAATGTGGCATTGCTTGAGCTACAAGAGGGATTAGTGGGACCAACAACAATAGGAGTATAGAATGTTTCATCAAGAATATCATATGTTACTCCTATGTTGCATGTGTCTACAACATTCTCAATCTTAGCTTGATCAAGAAGGGAGGAGTAAGCCTTTTCAAGCTTAGTGTGAGCCTTCTCAAGCTTCTCATGGGCTTCTATTTGCCTCTTATGAGTAACATTGAGCTCATCAAAGGATTGCTCAAGAGCTTTCTTGCTCTTGCGCAACTCTTTGCACTCATTCCTTTTCTCCTCAATATAAGAGTGAGCATCTTGTAGCATGCTAATGAGGTCCTCCTTTGAGTACTCCTCATCATCATCACTTCCACTATCACTCTCATCATCGGATTGTACCTTGGATGGCTTAGCCATTAAGCATATCGATGGAGCATCAAAGAGTGAAGGCTTATTGGAGATAGCAAGACTAGTAAGTGCCTTCTTCTTGACTTCTTGTCATCTTCACTCTCATCATCACTATCACTTGATGCATCACTATTCTATGTGACACAATATGATTGCCCCTTCTTCTTCTTCTTCTTCTTGTCCTCAAGCTTCTTCTTCTTCTTTTCTTTCTTATCCTTCTTTTCTTTCTTGTCTTTCTTCTTCTTGTCATCTTCATCACTATCATCATCACTATTGAATGGACAATCGGCAATGAAGTGATCTTTGCTCTTGCACCTAAAACATCTCTTGGCTTTGGTGGCATCTCTTCTCTTTCTTGCACCATAGCCCTTCTTCTTCATAAATTTATCAAATTTGTGCACTAAGAGAGCCATTGCTTCATCATCCACCTCACTTGAGCTTGTGCAAGCTTTATCTTCATTTGAGCTTTGCTTCTTGCTTTTGCCCTTTTATTTGGAGGAGGTGGCCTTGAATGCTACGGTCTTCTTTTTCTTCTCTTTCTTTTGAGAGCTCCCTTTCCGTTCCACACGGTAGGTGTCATGTGTGATCACCTCACCTAGTACTTGGTTGGGGGTCTTGGTATCTAACCCTTTTCTCACCAACATTGTGACCAAGAACTCAAATCTTGATGGCAAGCTTCTTAGGAACTTGTGAGAGAAGTCTGTATTCTCTACCTTTTCACCCAAATTCTTCAAGTCATTGACAATCACTTGGAGACGATGGAACATCTCCGGCACACTCTCATCATCTTGCATCTTGAAACTTGAGAGCTTGTCCTTGAAAATATATACCTGGCACTTTTTACGGCTTGTGTGCCCTCATATGTTTCCTCCAATCTAGTCCACATATCATGAGTTCTCTCCAAATCCTTGATTTGCTCAAACACCTTTGCTTTCAAGGCTTCATAGAATGTGTTGATTGCAATGTCATTGAATTGTAGCTTTTCTTCTTCTCTTGCGGTTGGGTCGATTGGATCAATCACGGCAAAGTCCTTGTTCACAACCTCCCAAACTTTTCTATTCAATGATTTCAAGTATGCACACATCTTTCTTTTCCAATGATCATAACCGGTGCCATCGAAGTGCGGTGGCTTCTCCACATGGTTGATATGGTTGATTTGAGCCATTTTCACACCGTAGGTTGTTAAGCCTCAATCAACGGTGATCTCGGCTCTGATACCACTTGAAATGTCCTAAATGGCTAGAGAGGGGTGAATAGCCTATAAAAATTCTTGCAAAGCACTTAAACAAACTGGTTAGTATACTAAATGGCGAAGCAAGTATTGCGCTAGTCAAGTGAGGGGTTACAAGCCAACCTATCCAATTCTAACAATCCTAATACACTAGGCACACTAAGACTAATGTCCTTAGCAAGCAAACTACACTACACAACCTAGTATGCTACTTTGCACAAATGTAATCGCAAGAAAGGGAACCGAGAGAGTGCAAATCGTGGCTTCGGGATGATGACCAATCACCGTCTTGTCAATCCAATGAAACCCGAAGAGATGATCCAATAGAGAAATCCAAGTTGATCTCGAAGGATCAAACCACACAAGAACACCGAGGGACACAAGATTTTTATCCCGAGGTTCACGTGCTTGCCGGCACGCTACTCCCCGTTGTATCGACCACACACTCAGTAGTTCGGTGGCTAATCGGCGTCACAAGCCAAGCCCTCACCGGGCGCCACAAGAACTCACACAAAGTGGGGGTAACTCAATGACACGAGATTCCACTAAGGATTCCTTTCGTGATCTCCGCGTGGTGGGATCAACACCCCTCACAATTACCTCCGGAGTGGCCAAAAACAATCTTCAACCTTGCTCAACTCCGGCTCGCTGCTCCAACCGTCTAAGTGACGGCAATCACCAAGAGTAATAAGCTCAATCGCAGTAAGAACGCTCACTAGTGCCACTAGATGCTCAATCACAAGGCAAATACACTAGAAGCTCTCCCAATCACTCTCTAGATCAATCAAGAGGCATGCAAAGTGAGGAAGAAGGTTTGCTTAGCTCTAGAAGGATGTCAAGTATGTCAAAGTGCCAAGAGAGACTCCCTAGAGCCGACCAGTTCATTTATATAGGCGTCCACAAGAACACCTAGCCGTTACACACAATCAACCAGCAAAACAGACCTGACCGGATGCTGGAGTCGGGCTGACCGGACGCGTCCGGTCCACGGATGGCCACCACGTGGCACAACATTCAACTTCTTCCGCTCGATCTCAACGGCTACGACACGTCACTCGCGCGGTTAAAGAATGACCGGATGCGTCAGGTGCACCGACCAGACGCGTCCGCTGCGTAACCCTCACGCGCATGCACGGTAACTGTAACATCCCGTCTCCTCGAGGCCGGGCTCGCTTACATCTGACAGCTTTAATAGGGCCAATACTGTCCTCACAAACCAACACCAGTCTTTTCTGCGCACTTTGTCCTCACTCATACGCACCCGGGAACAAATTCCCGATCGGTCACCCATCATAAAATTACTCCAGGCCAAGCACGCTTAACCTTGGAGTTCTTTCGAGATGAGCTTCCAGAAAAGAAGTTGCAACTTATTGGTATGAGTATCATATTAATCCTATTAAGCCCTGGGCTGGGGTGTTACATCCTCACCCCCTTAAGAGATCGATGTTCTCGTCGATCAATCCCAGGCCAGGAACCTCCTCTCTTGGTCACGTCCGTGTGTCCAGTGCCAGCGCATGTGCCATGATGTGTGACCACTCTAGATCCACACTCTAGATCCACACCAGCCATACGCACCATACCTGCGCAACTGCGACACACGTGCCCACGAAACTGCGAGAGTTGGCTCTGATACCATTTGTAATGTCCCGTCTCTTCGAGGCCGGGCTCGCTTACATCTGATAGCTTTAATAGGACCAATACTGCCCTCACAAACCAACACCAGTCTTTTCTGCGCACTTTGTCCTCACTCATGCGTACCCGGGAACGAATTTCCAGTCGGTCACCCATCCTGAAATTGCTCCAGGCCAAGCACGCTTAACCTTGGAGTTCTTTCGAGATGAGGTTCCGGAAAAGAAATTGTAACTTATTGGTATGAGTATCATATTAATCCTATTAAGCCCTGGGCTGGGGTGTTACAGTAACTCCAAACAGGGCTGACCAGACGCGTCCGCTGCCCACCAGAGAGGTCCAGAAACGAGTTTTCTTGACCGGACGCGTCCGCTGCCTACTGACTGGACGCGCCCTGTGTCCGGTCCACTCTCTGCCCAACTCGGCCGCAAACAAACCTTGGCACCGGACGGTTCGGTGACCAGCGTCCGGTCGTTCGGAAAAATGCGCCGGACGCCACAACTTGACCGGACGCATCCGGTCCCTTCTAGGACAGCGTCCGGTCACCTCTGAGTGACCCCTTTTCATCCAAAAACCTCCGTGTCCCGCCTCGCAAGCTCGGCGGGAGGGTTTTACACCCAAACACCATCAACCATTGCTCTCATGTGCCAACACAAAAGTGTCTCTCCACTTGTGTACGTGTGTTAGTATTTTCAAATGAATTTTGCAATAGATTGTTAGCTCACTAGGTCCCTAATGCATATGCTTTGCTCACCTAGTGGCACTTAGATAACCGATATTGCGCGACATCGCCCCTCTTAATAGTACGGTTATCAATCCTAAATTTGGCCATCAACTTTTCTACTCACCTATGGCCGGCAAAATAGAAATGCCCTAGCATATACCTTTGCCTCTAGCATTCCATCTTGCTCCTCATCTTCCTTCATCTCCAAGGTGGCACTTGATCATCTTTGATTACTTCCATCATCTTGATCATCATTCCACCACTTGGTTTGGACCTCCCCTTTCTCTAATGCTACACACTTAGCAATAGGGTTAGTCCTAGATTTCATCAATTAGCCAAAACCAAACTAGGGCTTTCAGGCGTGGCCCCCTGGTGCACGGCCATCGGGCGCCCCCCCGCTGGCCGCGGGTGCGCGGCCCCGGCGTGGCGCCCGGTGCGCGGCCCCCGAACGGCTCCCTCCGGCGCGGCGGCTCCCTCGTGCGCGCGGGCACGGCGGCTCCCGACCTTCCTCGCCCGGCAACATCCTCCTCTCTCGGATCCGGTAGCGAGAGGTAAGAGCTCCCTCCCTCTCCTCTCTCTCGGATCCGTTCCTCACCTCTCTCTTCCTTGCAGATCCGGCGGTTGCGGTGCGTTGGGCGGCGCGCGGCGCAAAGGGCCAAATCCGGCGGCGGGAGGCGGGATCTGGCGGCTCGCGGGGTTGGATCCGGCGAAGCGACTACGGCGGCACGGGCGCGGCCATGGCGGTAGCACCTCTCCTCCAGCGCTCTCTGCTCCCGGCGAACGACGGCGATCGTGGTCCTTGGATGGGCTCGACGGGCCTATGGATGGGCTCGCCGGGCCGATCCATGAGTCTTTTCTTTTTTTTTTTTTTCTTTGTTTGATTAACCGAGGCGGGCATCCAACCGTCTCGGAAAAAGGTCGTATTTACCGTGACCTTTGATCCGAGGCAGTTGCGATAACCACCTCGGTTAATCGTTTTTAACCGCCTTGGATAATATTTTTAGTAGTAGTGATAGTAATAAGTTTCAAAATAGCCGTGCAATCGATTTCCTGATTGATGATAGAATAATAGTCTAACTTTGTTTGCTCCCTTATAAGACGTATGGACAACATGCAGATATCTCGAGATATTTGTTTGCTCCCTTTGTAGTCCTTTCAACTGCCAATGCAAGTTGCCCATGCTGGTGAATCTAGAGAGAAAAAGGTAGGCACGCATGTGTATTACTGAATTTGCACGTTCTGCATTTCTTTTGACAACAGGCACGTTCTGCATTGATTAGGTCAGGAAACAACATGGAAAAATTATTAAGTCAGACTTCTTAAGGTTCATTAGTAAGTATTTCATTCATTCTAAATTATAAGTTGCTTTCACTTTTTTATATCTATTTTGTTATGTATCTAGATATAATAATGTGTCTAGATACGTAGTAAAATAGAAGCGACTTATAATTTAAAATAGAGAAAGTACTTATTTGTCCATAAAAATAATACACTTATTCTGCTCAACAATATGGATTTCTACATAATTAACATAGTCTAAAATACTAGACAAGGCCAATAAAAGAAATAGACATTTTTTGGTGACCACCGTGTCATCTCCTCAAAGGTGACTCGTCGCCAGGACACCACAGCTCCACCCTTATTCAAGCATGTTCTCCTGGCCGCCGCCACTGCTCGCCAGCAAGCGGTGGTGTGGCGCGGTTGCACTCAACAAGACAGGCGTCCCCAACACCTTCCCCACACCCTCTCATCTTCTTTGAGCTTTTGTTCTGCTTTGTTTGCAACCGAGATGGCCATCGACGAGTCTGATCCGCATCCTCTAGGGTCAAATACAGTGTCTACCACCTTAGATCTAGTGCCCTTCATCATCCGATGGCTGTGGTAGCTCGGCGACCTACCATCCAATGGCTGTGGTAGCTCTGGACTTTAATGGTAACGACAATATTTTTGAATCCTAGTGAGAGTCCGACAACCTTTTACAAAGACTGCAGAAAACAAGGGAAGAATTATTCAATAGCCGAAATGAAATAAAGATAAACTGACACTTGACAGTTTGGAAGAGTGGCGAATGTTTTGACAGTCCTAGTTTCTTTATGCTCCGATCCAATCCAATGCTTTAATATATGCACGTGCGTATATATAAGCTTCAAATACTTGAATATTCCTTTTTTCACGAACGTTTCTAATTAAGTACGGTTTTCATTAAGCAGAATACAGGAACCAAAAGGAACGGCAGTAATCCACAGAATACTGAGCCACTACCGCACGACACGCTTGTTTATTACTCCCTCCGTCCCACAAATAAATGCACTTCTTTGACTTCTACTATTTCTATTTGACTATTTATTTTATTTAAAAAATTTTAATAAATATTATTTGTTTTGTTATAACTTATTCTATTATTAGAGATATTTTCATAATAATTTATTTATTTTATTATTTATATAAAAATTTAAATAAGACGAATGGTTAAATAAAAACCGTAGAAGTAAAAAAAATACATTTATTTATGGGACGGAGGGAGTAGATAAAAAAAAAACTTGCGACCCTGCAATAAAACCAAAAACCTACAGCAACGACAGAAGCTACCGGAGCTGCATGAGCCCGCCAAGCACCAATATTTGAATGTTCTAGAAACATACCTTTTTTTGGTGACACTCGCTTTGAAGTGTAATCCTGCAATTTCCCAACGATAATGTAACAATCTTTTATATATCGTCAGTTATCCAATATGCTAACTGGATTAGATTGGGATTTGCAAGAATCTTCCAGTACGTGGTATTGTTTGGTTCAATGAGCGGTACGGCATAAGTAAAATGGAGTCAAATAGCACTGTAAACAGAGTTAGGATGGCTGATTACGCTTTGTGCATGGAACTAGAAATGAAATCAAATAACACCGATAACGGAAAGTAGGGAGCAAACATGCGTAATGGTAATGAATGCCCTCTGTAATAACAAGTTTATGTTAAATTTTAGAGAACCAAATAGCATGTAACTGTCAGGCCATGGGATCCAAACAGGCCTAATCTCTCTACGCTAATTGCCCTTCCCTATGAATAAATAGGAGCCACTGTTGAGGAAATATGGTCGTCACTCTTACTTTTTTTTTTGGTTACCCCTTTGGATTTTATTTCACTGCGTTGGTCAAGGATTGTAAGAGACCTCGGCTGCTCCACTGGTGGTCTCTAGGTTTGAGCACCTTTCAATACATATTCTTAGCTTGCTCTAAACTATGACCTATAATAAGATTATATCATCCGCATATTGCAAAATGAACAATCCAATTTCCACAAGGTGAGGAATAACTCCTCCAAGAAGCAACATTTTTGGAAGACATTGGGTCCCTCTGCCGGTGAACTGCAGCTTTCAGCTGCAGTGTCCCTACAACGAGCTATGGTGTTTTGCAGAAGATAAAGACCTGCTGCAGCCAACCGGCCGATTACCAAATAAGCTAACAACTTTTTTTTAATAATATGTTACTTGAAAGTAAGCTAAGAGGCTATTTGGATCATTTTATTTGGAGGAATAATTGAAATCTACTTAATAAAATATGCTATTTGATTTGAAATTTATAATTTCGCTACTTTCCAAAGTTCACATATAAATCTATCTCAAATAAAAATTGATTCTATAAATCACCATGCTATACTTCTACTTTGCAACTTATAACACCTCTTCAACTCACTCCACTATAGTAGAAATGCAACGTATAATTATCTCTCTCTCATAAAACCAACAATAATATACAAATATAATCCATATACAACCATATATTAGCTCAACTAATATGCCAAGGATCCAAATGGAGCCTAAGGGAGAAAACATTACACAATATAGTACTCTGCCTATGTAAAAAAAGCACCTCAACAATTTTTTAGGATAAAATGAGCAGGAAGGAAAAAAAACGCTTATGCAATCATGCAATTACATATTTCACGCTACTAGGCTAACCTAGGTCTTAATATGACCGAACTACTAGGCAAATGGGTTCTTATTTGCAGAACTATAACTTAGGTTTTACTACTTAAATGACACAAATTCTTGTATCCGTGGACATGATTCTATAGGTAGAAATACCAATTGTAGGCGTATGGTACAATTTTATTGTGGCCAGTCCAAATAATGTGGTACATATCAACCGCCAAAATTAACGAAACAAAACACCTACTCCCTCTAGGTCTCTAAAGAAAAGTCATTTTGAGGTCGTCAGTCAGTCAATTTAAAATTTAACTACGGATAAATTCTTTTGGGTTGAGCTTAAAAATATAAAAAGTGATGTAAGTAGAGTGATCTTGAAATGTAGTTTCAAGTATATATTGTCTATGTTTTATAAATATTTTATAGAAAAGAGTAGCGGTCAAAATTATGTTTTAGAGAATGTGTCGAAGTATGAATCGAACTTCCTTTAGTGACGTGGAGGGACTATATCCTAGAAGGATATTAAATAAATTACATATAGAAGAGGCTAAGTAATTTTTTAGTGGTGCAAATAATATAAAGAAAGTGGCCCAAGTAGTATAGCTTTTTTGTAGTAAAAAAGGCTCAAGGAAACCATTGGAAGATTGACCGTCCATCGGGAAAAAGATAGAGAGACGCTTGATAGTTGAGAAAAGTAGCGGGCATTTGAATTGTTATTTATTATTGTTGTGTACTATATTCCTTTACTCGTTCGCTATTCTCCATTGCTAGCAAGCTTCTAATAATATCTACACGTGCGAGTATATGCTTCTTTTGAATGTTCTGGAGATCTTACATTGGGGCTACTAATATAGTAGCACATTAAAATATGTCTAACAAAAAGAAAAGAGTTTTAGGTTTTTTTTTTCAAAAAAATCCCTACAGTTATACTCGAGATAAAAACAATTTATATACTATCTAATAATTTCAGAAAAGAGAAAAGTGAGCTTGCACTGTAATTTGGATACTGTATCTAATAATCAATAATTTAAGAAAAAAGAAAAAAATAGCTTGCACTGCACTCTGGATGTAACTTCACGGAAAGAAAATCGAAGCAGGCAGGCCGAGCCGCGGCCGACTTTCGTATCATCGATGGGCATGGCTGCACGCCACTACTCATGTCGCTGTTCTCACGCTAGCTTCGTGCCGGCACGTGCAAAATGAGGCAGGCAAGGGAGCAGCCACGTGTTCGTTACACTCCTCGCCAACTTGTGGGACCCATCTCTCCCTTAGCACGCAGGTCTGCTAACTACGATTCCTTATAGGATGTTTGATTTTTTCTATCTTGAATTTGACTATTTTTTTTTTTTAAAAATTATTAATAAATAAAAATTTTATGTTATTTTTAAATTTCTTTTATTAATAAAGCAAGCTACGACAAAAAAATAATATTTTGCAATTTTTTTTAAAAAAGACTAGTAGTCAAATTTAATGTAAAAAAAATCAAACATCTTATAAAATTGGAATGGAGGGAGTAACGTGCTAATTTCCAACGGTTTCCCAGCAAAAACACAAACACGCAAGTAATTGCAAAAATCCATGTGAATGAAATCCCTCTGCAAAATCCAGCGGGCAGGCAAAAGAGGGCAGTTTTGAGCTGTGAAGCACTGCTGCAACCGCATGCCATAAAAGTCCATGACTGTCGTATTCAGAAGATTGAGAACGAAACCTTTGAGGACGACGATCAGGAACAGCTCGGTCATCGTCCAGCTCCAGCATCGTATTCAATTCATATCTCCGAGGATGGATGGGCACATGTCGGATGTTAGGCAGCCCGTGTGAACGAACGAAATGTTTACTAATTAATCCATAGTAGTTGCATAATGAATGAAAAGAATCAGGTGATGCAATCTTCAAAAGGAAAAATATAAAAATAGAGTAAGGAGACTTAAAGATTTCCAGCTTCAGATATCTGATCTGATTTTTTTTTTTTTTTTGAAAAAAAAAGGTGTCTTGCTTGCCTGACCGGCTGCCAGGTCTCCTGCGTTCAAAAAGTATCCTGCGTTTTATATCTTGCAGCCATCAGGCACACATGTGCATTGAAGGTGTAGGTGTGTAGCATACACACACGCACTACTTGCACATTCCAAAGCTGAATAATTGGTCAAAAACTAGATACAACGCACACTGAAGAAACGTAGTATCTTTTGAGGAAAACATGTCCAAGTAATCTCTTCTTTAACAGTGAACAACGTTAACAATTATCCCGTACTGTGTACTGTCGACTTGCGGTGTCTGCGAATGCATCAATCAAATCAAATTACGTTGTTTGGTTGTACAGGGGAACACAGAATGGTACTATGTCTGAGGTTTTTCAATTTTCATGACCATGGCCACTGAGCGTCCCTCCAAACGCACCACCTCTTGGTGATGTTCTCGCTGCTCCCTTGCCATCTACATGGTTTGTGATTTCAGCTGTCTTTTCTGCCGTTCTACTTCTCTGGTTGTTCACCTTCGGCCTCTGAAGGTAGTTGCAGGAGGTGCGGAGCTCAAGATCACGCTCCAGTGCTTCGCCCCTGTAACTCGGGTTCGAATACCTGGGATGGTCTAGGAACTTGACGTTCTTCAGCCAAAGTCTGAGGGCCTGGATAACAGCAGCAGAGCACCAGTAAGATTAGTCAGAAAACAGGGTAACAAATGAGAGGAATGTATCAGCAGCTCAAGCGTGTACTGCACGTTATTCATGAATTGATGCTAAGCACAATTGAGATGCTGATGACGACATGCCAACCGAAGCAGGTTCCAATTTTCAGTTATCAGTTATCAGTTGGTGATGATATATCAACAAATGAAATGCCATACTGTCCACTTCAACTTTGCTACTACGGCTGCTTGAAAATTTTGATAGTATATACCCAGTACATAAGTATTCGGAACTATTAGCAGGTTCCAATTCCTCATCTACTGAACTACGAACCTTTGCTAAAGCAAAAGATAAACCTACCTTCGATGCCAATAGCTTGCACAAATTGAGTTTAATGGATATGGTCTGATATCAGGATTCAGGATAATCAGAAATTCAGAATGGTCACTGGAGCCTTATTTCAAAGTATAAGTGCATTTTGGCCAGGGGTTGGGGTTCTGTGAGAGGAGGGACTAAAGCACATGTCGAGTTTAAAGTTGCCAATAAAATTATGGTTTGTTTGCTGGTTAGAACCTAAAAAGGATTACATACATGTTTGCAAGAATATTGCTTACGAAAAGAAAAGATTGGAGGCAGTGAGTAGGTGCAATGCAACCAAAAACAACAGATGAGACATGGTTTTCATGTATGTATAGCAGGAATTCTATTGTAATCTAGTTGTTTTCTCAAGGTTCAGTTAGACCTTGTCTGTTAGAGTGCTCTTAAGTAATTCTGACAGGCTTCTGTTCTGTATCTAAAATGAAGGTCTCTGTTTAATGGCTCATGTTAGGCGCGAACCTTTCTATATGGTAGGCATTCAGATTTATCAGCTCTGTGCATCACATTTGTTCAAGGTAGGAAGGCTATCACCAGAAATGGACTGAAGAACCCCTTATAAGGGAGTATTAAACTAATAAAACTATGCTGGAATGCTAACAGGACAGGCTATCACCCTGTGTGCTGGCGTCCCTTTATGCTGAACATGGATGAACATGAGGGAGGAGGAGGTGTAATGCACCAACTCACTGAGGCATGCATTCTTGTGCGTTTCTTGATGGAATTGATGTTGGGCCACATGGTTCAGTGGGCATTTCAGACTGGGAGCACTAGACAGAGGTACCTGCTATGATTGGACTGAAGACTAGGGCCACAGCCATAGTGGCTTTGAACACAATGATGGAGCCCATAAAACAAATCCTAGAAACTTTCTTAACATGTACAACTCAAGGTTTACTGTAGAGTGTAGACCAAACATAAAATCAGTGAAGAATCACTATTATTCACTCATATGTTGATTCAAAAACGAACATAGAGGAAAAAATAATAAATAAAATAGCCACCATATTTATCTCATTATTTGTGGTCCATACTAAATTACTAATAATAACCTTTCCTCAGATAGGGTTTATTGCCCACTTTGTGTATCCATGCGTAGGAGCATAGGATTAGAAAAGTTACAGAACACATAGGAGTATAGGATTACCTCCCAGTATATCCATGCAGCAACTTTGTGTGGCATCAGCCAGAAGAAGGTTGCCAGCCTCAGAGAATTACTTGTCTGTCCAACCAATTTGGCATCCAAAGCTGCAGTGAAGAAGTCCCCAAGTGTTGGGTGCTGGACTGAAATGACAACATTGAGTCTATCACCAGGGGCATCAGCACAAATACTCCAGTTGCTGAGCATATCCTACGACTCATGCCAACAAAAAGAAACCCACTAAGAATAAGCAACAGAGGTGAATACAATACACAAAGTTACCAAAATTTAACTAGGCAATGCACACAAGCGAGTATCAGAATTCAGAAGCATCCATTATATGACTGTGCAAAAGAATTTGCAATGAGATGAAAGATGGAGGTGAATTGAACAAACTAACGTTTTGAGTGACTTTACATCGGGTTTGGTAACAAACGTGTTCAAGACAGTCAACACAACACATTGTCTGAATTCTGAATAAACAAGGGCACATTATTCTAGCTGGCTTATATATTGATTCTTAAGTTAACTGAGGCCGTACCATAAAGGGGCTGACATGCAAGGGCTTTGCGACGAGATCAGAGCCCGGTTGGAAGGTAAACATCACCCTCTCTCCCCAGGGAGTGTTTGTGACCTGACACCGATAGCAAAGAGATTAGACGGTTGCAAATAACCAACCAGAAACCAATGGAGATGAATCCTATGTACACTGACCTCGGCAATGCACATTCTGAGCTCTCCATCTTGTCCCTGTCCTGCAGAATCGTAGCAGTAGTAAATGCTCAGCGGGTTCTGCTCATATCCCACGCTCTTGGGTATCGTCAGGAGGTGCCTTCAATTCACCAAGCAAGAACAAGGCGAATCAGCGCTCAATCAGGACCCATTTCGTCATATAGAGATTTTTATAATGAGATTGGTCGGCTTTTGCAACTGTTCAACAAACTGAAGACTGACTAGAGAAAAAATGTGGCTTTCCCTTCAATTTTAGAGGGTGCGAAATTTTTGCGATAAGAAACACCAACGGAAAGAAGGGGCTCACACGGGGCCGGAGGTGGAAGCGACGCGGCGGGCTTCGTCGGCGGAGAGGTGGTCGGGGAGGCGCAGACGGTCGAGGTCGACGAGGGCGTAGCGCGCGGGGTACTCGAAGGCGTGCGCCGCCGGCCGCCGGCGCCAGTGCCGGACGCGGCCCTCGTAGAGCCGCGCCGCTGCCGCGGCGGGCCCATCGGCGGTGCGGCGCGGCGCGGGTAGCGGACGAGGATGCGGAGGAGCAGCAGGAGCGAGTGGAAGGCGGAGGTGACGAGCGTCGCCGCCAGGGAGGCGAGCAAGTAGAGCGCCTCCATGGCTGCTAGCCTGCTGCTCGGATTTGCAAAAATTCGATTTTTTTTAAAAAGATATATGCTGAAATTCGTTTTTTTTTTTGAAATAGAAATTCGTTTTTTTTTACATCAAACGTTCCGTGCACTTTGTCATGGTAGAATCTCCTTGTACGTTTGCAAATCCACGCGGCCGGTTGGTTAGCCTGCCAGGAGGAAGCACGGTAAAAGATGGTACGAGGACAAGGAAATTTCAACGGGGTCAACAGAAAACATCTACGCAACGTCAACGTGGAAGTTGTTGGGAGGTAGAAACCAATGGATTTTTCAAAAAAAAACTGACTGCTCTTTCGGTCTATTAATTATGATACTAATCGTTTATATTTTTATTTATTATTTTTTCCTTGAAAAAGTTTGTACCTCAACGTGGAAGTTTTGGGAGTTAAATCAATGGATTTTTCAAAATGACTGCTCAAAAACGAAAGAAGAAAAAAGTTTGTCGTTTATTTTGAGTTACCATTTTCATAAAGAAGAAGGATTTCAGGGGCTGTTTGGATAGATAGGAGGATAAATAAATGAATGGTTAGGATTAAATGAAATAAAAAGAATGAAATGGTTAAAGAATAAATCTGAATGATACCCTTTAGGGAGGGTGGAATAACCCTATCCCTATCCTAATCCCTACCCTACCCCATTCAAACATGCGATAGGTAAATCATTGCCATGCTAGTGATAAATATTCTCTCTTGTACCAAATCCTTCAAGGAATCAGGGTATCGTGTTCTGCATGGCTTGATGCTCCCCAGTCCCCACAGACCACAAGAGGTCATCTGGATTGGAGTTTTGTGCTATCTCTGGTTCTTGGATGGCTACACTCCACGTCTCCCAACTCCACCTTGGTCATGTCACTATGGATAACATGATAAGCATTTCTGTTTCGCGTGGAAAAAATTGGGAAAGTAATAATGGATAACATAATCAACCTTTTATTTTATCCGGCTAAAAAGCATCTACTAGCATATATACATCAATAAAGCACAAAAAGAAAATTGGACCAGCTGGGATACCTCCCGGGGCAATATAATTGCAAACTCAAAAAGAACTTGTAAGTTCAAACTTTTCAGAAATTGTTGCCATTTTGTGAGAGGATTGAAGAAGCATTGCTCTTGCATAGTGGCAGAGTTTTTGAGACCTGGATCCTACTATATTCAGAAACAGTAATACTACTGCGGCTAGTGTGCAGGATCAGGAAACCAGAACACCAACCAACTCCTAAGCTCTGAATTCTGATCACAGAACAAATTACATATCAAAAAACTGTTATGCAATATACATACAAAGGAAGGAAGCACAGTTACAGAGTATCAGTTTGTCAATAAAGCAAGGAGCATCTGTTTTGCAGGCCGCATTCAACAACAATTCTGATCGCTGAAGCAACGAAGAGCCAAACAGCACAGAGTTTTGTTCTAAGAAACTGACAAGCATCTACTTAAAACAAGGTCACAGTTTGCCTCTCCGATTTGAATAACCTCAATTTATTTCTTTACATCTACAACAACTCCAGATAATAAATATCTTCTGACTGGAAAGATCCTACTGTACAGAACATAGCAATTGTGCAGCTCAAAGGCCAGAGGGGGCAGCAGTTCCAATAGTTGACTGATCATAGTAACCAATCAGGTTGATAAGCTGCAGTCATTCTGCAGATTATCAACAAGCACCTAAGCATGCAGAATTTGGCTGCTTGAAGGTGTCAGATCGCTGAACTCCTTAGGAACATCCACATCTTGCCAGCAAATGGAGTAGCCTGAACCCCTGCTATCTTGATCGCTGCCAGCAGGTTCCTTCTGAACATGGCCAATCGCGACATGGAGACCTCGTCCGACGACGACAATCTTGCTGTCAAGACAACTGACCGAGAAGGGCTTCATAATCCGCTCAGGCATCGGAGGGCCGCTGACCGAGTCCCATGAATCTGTCTCGGGATCATAGACTTTAACCTTCATCCTCTCATACTCTGAAATGACAAACAGGCACCCCTCAATGACGACGCTTAGCCCTGTCCACCCTTCACGCATTCCAACCGGCATCGCCTCCCACTGGTTGATCTTGGGGTCATACACTTGGCCTCTTGGTGACGAGAAGAATGGCCAAGCACATCCTTCGGTGACATAGAGCCTACCGCCGATGACAGCAGAGTCAGACGACGCCATGTTCATCCCCATACTAGCAATCGGCTGCCAAACACCCTTATCAGGATCAAGAACCTCAGCGGAATTGAGTTCGAACTGGTCCGCGCTGTACCCTCCAGCAACATAAACCCGGCCATCGATCACGCCGCCAGGCGAAGAAAGACCGGGCAGTGAGCATCCGGGTCATGACAGTCCACCTGTTCTTACAGATGTCATACTTGAGCACGAGGTGCAGCGGGACAGTCCATGTCGGAGACGAGGCCGCCGCAGACGAGGAGCACGCCGGCGTCACCGTCGCCGTCGCCGGGGACAGCGACGCAGCCGAACCCGCGCGGGCAGGCGCGGTCGCGGCACGGCATGGCCGGGATGGCGTGCCAGGTGAGGTGGCCGAGGTCCAGCACCTTCCACTGGATCTTGCCCGTGCAGCGGTGGAACGCGAGCGTGAAGAGCCAGGGCGTGCGCAGGCCCAGCAGCCGCCGCTGCGCGAAGAACCGGGCCTTGTCGGCGAGGAGCTGCCGCCAGCGGCGGCACACGAGCCGGCACGCGTCGTGCGCCGAGACGGGCAGGCGGAGCAGGCAGTTGAGCGCCGCGTCGTCGGGGAGGCCCGGGATGAGCGGCGCCTGCTCCTCCTCCCATGAGGATGGTTGTTGCTGGTGGTGCTGCTCCAGATCCGACGATGACGACGGCGGCGCGGAGGTGGCGGCGAGGCGGAACCTGGGCGTGAGCTTCATCTGGGCGTCGCCGAGCTTGTGGACGGGGGACTGCTGGGAGGACACCCGGACGCGACGCATGCTCTGAGGCACCGGTCGGCCCTCTGCAGGAAGAAATCGAGCCCAGAACCTCGCGGTGAGGAAACTGAAACCTCCCGATTTTTTGGCCTCGCGAAGGAATTCAATACCTGGAGAAGAACAGCCTGCCTGGTTACCACAAGTAACAAGAAATTAATCGCCCTATCAAAAAAGAAACAGTAGAACTTTTGACTGCAAAAATAATCGTCTACAACAACAGCAAGACGCATGACGTAGTTAAGCCGCCGAAGGCTGGAAAATGGAAAACGAAACAGCAGAGTGCTCTAGCTCCGGATTTCACACTAACCGATGGAATCAAATCCAAATTTCAATCTCAGGTGGAGGACATCACCCTACTCTAACCCTAGTTTCCTAGCATCTCGTAGCAAGACTCCAAAGATTGCACAGAATCGATCGATGGGGGCAAACACGAATAACAAATTAAACAGGTCGTAATCGAGGTCGTGGAGAACAAGACGGAACGGAGAGAAGAGAGAGAGGGGGGTGGGGGGAAGGGAACTAGTACTAGTACTAGCCTGTTGCTGGACGCCTACCTAGCTCACGGCAGGAGCAGATCACTGCAGACTCTTTCTTGGTCGGGGACGCCCTGAGCCTTCTCCTTCTGCGGGCTGCGTGCGGCCCTGCCCCTGCCGAGGTCAATCGATCGCCTCGCCAGCAGCTGATGATGCCGTTGCCTTGCCCCAACCAGCGCAGCACCAGCAGCAAGGCCGCCGCAACCCGCAACGGCAGAGTCAGGCCAGCGGGCAGCGGAACAGGAGGAAGAAAGGGGAAGGAACCGAACCGACCGAGGAAGAAGACGACGGGTGGGTGAGGTCGATTTATTAATGGGGACGGGGTGGGGACGGGCTGGCAGTGGCAGCAGCTCACCGGTCAGTCCCAGTCACCCACCTCACACAGTGGCCACTACAGAACAGCGACCAGCAGCAGCGAACACTGCTCGGTGTGCGGGACCCACGCTCCTCCATAGGAGGAGGAGTATCTTTTCTGCCTCTTTTGCTTCCTCCCTCCCCTTCTCTCTACAATCTATAGTCTAGTCTAGATAGAAAAAAAGGAATTAAATTAGTGAATTTTTCTTTTTCTCATTGGGTATGTGTGGTAGGTAACGCGCCAAGAGAGGTTGGTGAATTTAAATGAGTGATGAATCTACCTAACCTAATCATGTCGCCAATCACGACATCCGGCCTCCCTCAGCGACCCAAATCGACATGGACTCGGCTGGAGCCAGTCAGTCGTTACGGCTTGGTGGACGGAGGGTCGCTCACTCGTGCTACCAAACCCAAACCTCCTCCCGCCACATGCTGATTGGCCACTCTTTTTTTTTAGCTAGATCTAATGTGATATGAAAAATAGGACATCTAAACGAGAATAATCAAATTAGTGAATTTTTCTTTTTCTCATTGGGTATGTGTGGTAAACGCGCCAAGAAATAGTGATGAATTAATTTTAATGTCGCCAATCACGACATCCGGCCTCCCTCAAGAATGGACTCGGCTAAGTCAAACGGAGGACGGAGGGTCATGTGGATCAAACCCAATAACACATAAATTTATAAAATGGTCATTGTTTTTTTATGTCTCTTGTCTTCCATATAACACATAAATTTATAAAATGGTCATTGTTTTTGTCTCTTGTCTTCCATATCAGCTAGCTACATAGGGACACCCTAAGGGGAGAGAAAAGTTCATTAATATTATGCTAGGAAAAAAAATTCAAATTACTCCATCCAAGTTTAGCTCTAACTATTTAAGCCAATCCAATTTATAGCTTAAGAAGATATTTCTTTTTTTTTCTCTATATATGATTTATGTTTTAGTTCAAATTTTGTGAGATCATATAGGAAATCATATTTTATGTTTTATCATTATGTTTTGTACAATATTAAGGAGATGTTTGGCAGAGCTCTTCTTCAGCCCCAGTTACTCATTTTACACTTAAAAACTGCTCCTACTAAAACTTTTGTAGAGCTCTTCTGGAGGAGCCAGAACCAAAGATGACGGGGAGGTAGTAAGATATCAAAATAATGGGGAAAAATTATATTTTTCTAACAACCTATGATGTACTCATACTATAAAATTTGATATTTAAAACTAACAAAACATGTTAAAGGTAAATTGGACTAACTCAAATACTTGGAAGTTGTAAATTGAACCAAATGGTACTTAAGGGGGTTTATTTGGACATAGTTCAACTCTTAGGTCTATTTGGATCTCATGAATTTAAATTAACATTTAAAAGGTGATTCTCATTTTATTATTAAATTATTTTCAATTCCTCACTGAGGCAGAGAATCAAATACTGTGAGCATTATAATTTGTATATAAATGTATTAAAATGATTAGGAAAAGTGGAAGATGGTTCCCGGTGCCAAAGAAATATTTTTTCTTCCTAATTTTTTAATAGAGTTTCTCCGTAAATCAGTAGCCTTTCAGCCTCGTATGTGCAAGGCATGATCAGAAGTTTTCTTCGCTTCTACGTGCCCACGATATTCTATTTTATGTTTCCTTTTTTTACCCACAGTCAACCAGCTGGTAGACTCCTTCGAATGCTACGTCAGGAAACGGGCTGTTTGGGCCTAGCACTACTACAAAAATTTTAACCGAGGCGGTCAAAAACGATTTACCAAGGCGGTTTTTGCAACCGCCTCGGAGGGAAGGTCATAGTTAATATAGTTTTTTCGGAGGCGGTTTGCTGTCCGCCTCGGTTAATAAAATAAAAAAAAAAAAACACGAGCCCACACGCAAGCCCATCCAGGCCCACGTCGAGCCCATCCGCCGCCGCTGCGCCGTGCCGCCTCCGCCGCCGCACCTGCCATGCCCGCTCGTGGATCCGCCGCCGAGGACCGGATGTAACAAACAGCCTGAATTATAGGGCCCACATACACCTGTCGTTGCTCTAAAAGCTTCTGACAACAGTGCACGGGAACCCGATAACTCTGGTGTTCTGCCGGATGACTTCAGGGAAATACCCTCTAACCAGGATCAACAGGAGAGTAACCACAACATTACAACAATTATTACAATTTAATTATAATAGAGTGCAAAAGATTTATAACAATAGTTTACAAAACCTGATCAAGGTTTGATCAAAATAACTTAACTTGTTTAGGGAAGCGGGAAAGGATTGAAGAACATCTGCGGGAACGGCAACCAGATCATGTCGAGCCCACTGACATGACCTAGCTCTGCAACTCAAGTTAGTACCTGCAACAGGGGTTTAACAAACCCTGAGTACTTAAGGGTACTCAGCAAGACTTACCCGTCTAAAGAAAAAGACACCAAGGGCATGCTGGCTTTGGGGTTTTCTGAGCCAGAAACCAGAGATATTTTTTTTGCAGAAAAGCTTTCTACAGTTGATCCTTAATTTTAGGTTTCAATTTAGAGTTAACCATCAGGGGTCTTTATTAGCACCTAATCTACGACAAGCACTTATTATTAAAACATACAACATATTTCATATCATTTCCGAGAACCATCATCTTCCATTGATTACACTACGATGAGTGGTTAGCGAGTCGAGTCTGCATAACCGAGGAGCAACGACGATTCGAACGGATTCAAACCCAGCTAGGGATTCCCAACCACATGATATATGTAGGTTCGAGCCTTGCATATATCAACCCTTTCTTCTGGATCCTCCAAATGGGATTGGGTCTGCGCTACCCGAGAGTACAGTACTCCACCGCCGTATGCCATCCCCTCTTGGATTCACATGCCATCCCTTCAGGACTCATGTGCCATCCCTACCTTTGGACTCATAGGGTGGGTACACGCTACTCCCGTCATCTCTCCACTCCCAGTGCGCAGGGGTCCATTCCCAAACTAGAATAGCCAGAGTACACAGGCTTTCCATAGTATGTGGCCAGTACTGCAAAGTCTCGACCACACAGGCCTACATCGGAACGGTCCTTAATCGACACAGGCGAAGCACTACACCAAGACTCCATTCCTGTACAAGCTAACCGCCCGGTCTCGATTTATCACATCCATCATCATTGGGGTTCTCACGATCCATGAAACAAACCATGGAGAACAAGAGATAAACCTAACTCTCACGAACGATGAAATCATCGCTCGACTTCTACCGGACTAAGCATGGCTAAGCATTTAAGGGAAACGTTCTATACATACTAGTAGGATAATATTTGGGAATAAATTGTGGATCAAGGTACTCATGCAACAACGGTATCAAACAAAGCCTATAACCTAATGCACATTACACTAGACGTAAAGTATTATAAAACTTTTGTAAAAATGAGAGAGTGGGTTATGCTCCAGGGCTTGCCTGCGTTGCAGAGAAGGTCAGTTGTTAGTCTGATGTTGACACCTTCGGTGGCTTCATCTCTTCGGGATTGGATCACTTGCGCCTTCTTGGAAGCTTGATCAACGCGATCCAACCCTCTCGTATACTACACGTAATAATGATGCACGCTTAATATAATGATATGCATGACATGATACTAGATAATGCATGATAATGCATTAGTGAAAGCATAATTAGATTAAATTGAGTACAACTTTCCTTCATGGTGCAATTGTAAACAATTAACATAAAGCATTTTAATTGCTCTCTTAACAAGCCAAAGGTTCACTTATCAAGCATATTTATTAATTGAAGTTTCATTATGAAAAGAGTAGGTCCAGCCAACACACAAGGAAATATACTAATTTACTTTTTATCCAAGAGGTTGCATTCAAGAATCAAGCAAGATCACAAACATGCATTTACTAATAAAAGGTTTAATTAAACCTAGAAGCATTTTTAGTTGTTATTATTGCAAGTTGATCATGACTATTATAACAAACAAGCAATCAAGCTGCCAAGGAACAGTAGAGGGGAAATTGTTCCAAGTCACATAATCAACTCAAAAAAATTCAGCCAAGTTATATTAGGATTTATGCTAATCATTTTACTATTTATTTACTAATAATTAAAGCATATTATTAAGGATATAATTAAACATCATCAAATAGTTACCAAACTTTTTGTGAAGGTTGATTACATCATGAAACAGTGGCAAAATAAAGTTCATGATTTTTGGATATATATTTTGGCCTACAAAAATCATGGAAGTTCATTTATTAATTAAAAGAGGTAATTTTAAATCATACCAAAACTATTCAAAATCTAAGTTTCATATTTTTCCTAGATAGACATCCTTACAGAGAAGCTACACAAGAATTTTCATAATTTTTTGGAGCTCTATTTATTTTATTATGAAAAAGACAAGTTTTAGCACTATTCACTTTATTAGCTATTTTCCGAAAACATTAAACTTTTCCCCTCTCTCTCAGGCTGTCAACCAGGGCCCGGCCGTCAGCTCCCTCTTCTCCCTCTCGTCACTGCGTTCAAACAGAACGGCAGCGACGGCCGGCCGTCGTTCTCGCTGACGGCGAGGACTCGGGCAGTGCTGAGGGTACCCACGGCTTCCTCTCCTTCTTGCGAATCCAACGAGCTACCAGACAAGAGCCAAAGGTGACCGGAGCTAGCAGGCCGGCAGCCATGGCGGCTTGGCAACCGCGGCGGCAGTGGCGCAACGGTGTTCCGGCGATGAGGACGAGTTAGATATCAAACAAAGGGAAGGATTAGCTTCAAGAGCTCGAGGCAAACGTAGTGCTCCTGCTGGTTGAGCCGGAGATGAAGCGTAGCAGGGGTGTTCATGGCGGAGCATGTCACGGCGTCGTGAACTGGCGGCGAGGTGGCGTTCCGCCGCGGCGGCTGCAGTAGAGACAAAAGCGATGGGCCGAGGATCATCTCTGGGCAAAGGAGAAGCGAAGACGCATGATGTTGGCACTTCTAACGTCACTACGAATTAACGAGATTAGAAATACATGGTATTTAAATTAACTTGTCATTAGCAACTAGCCACTTCTTTATCACGAGCACTCCTAAGCATGAATTAAGTTGTCATCCCTAATTGTAATGCTAAGAAGTAAATATAGATTTACATGTATTATTTAATATGACTAGGCGAGAGATATGTATATAAACTAAGATAGATTCTGCAAGCGGACAGATAATTATACCATTGTAGCATTTTACCTAGGAGAGTTCTATCAGGTTGTCGATTTATATTTATACCACTAGGAAAGCTTTGTTATAAACTCTATCTATTATATTGATAAGAAAGTATATACAATGAATAAGTGATATTACCAATGTCATCTACTCTACTCATAACAGGCAGAGATCACAAGATAAATATAGATAAATACGGGTGATAGCATAATCAAGTATCATAATTATATAGATAATCATCAGAGCATTGTCTAGTCATATTCATAGTTAGCCAATGGATAAACTAAGGAGTTAATTGTCTAAGGTAATTCTATAACTACATCAATGAATAACTCTAATTAGTGTAATTACATCTAGTAATCATCGCTAAGTCAACCCTATATCATGATCACATGTAAGGGGGCATCAACTAGGAAGGATGTGAAATGAGAGTCATTATCCAACTTCGCGACCGTGCCTACCTGTCCTACACACGGAGGGTGGACTACGAGAGGAACCAACGTAGCTGTCACCTACGCGGACTACCACACATCCCGGCATGTCAGGGTGCACTCGCAGACAAACAAGATGTCTAGACACCACGTCTATATATTGTCTATCATCTACCCATTGTACACTTGGATAAACGCTATACGAGCAATTACATGAATTCAATAAGATCGAACTAACTAAACTAGACATATAATCAAAGTAGACAATGACTATCGCAATTAAGAACATATAAACTATTAAGAATAATGTCTCCTTAATCTGAATAATGAATACAATAAGAAAGTAAGAACTAGAACTATACCGAACTCCTGCGCTCCAGACTGACGCCGGGGGCTCCAGATCCCGATGAAGAATTAGATCTCCTCTACTTCTAATCTAACTAACTAGAACTATGAACTAGAAGGCTCTTGATGAACTTGAAGGCTTCTTGATGCTTGATGGCTTGAGGCCTTTGATGAATAATGAATTGGCTCTCTCCAGGGTGGTCTACCCATATATTTATAGTCCGGTGGGATGAACGTGCGCCGCAGGATCAAACCGACTTAACCAAGGGCCGAGATGCATCAGGAGAGGCGGTGGAGGAAGCTTCCAGAAGGAGAGGGCAAACCCTAGCAGGGGGGCGCCGCCCGGGGGGGTGGGGCCGGCCGGCCCCACCTGGCGGCCTCTGGCCTCCCTGTTGCTTCGGGTGTCTTCCAGAGTCTTCCTGAGTCCAATCGTGATATTTCCCGTGGCGGATAAGTTTCGTGTTTATTTTGCACTTGAATCCCTCTTTTCAGCTTTTCTAGAATAATCCCTGGAAAATATAGAATATGCAAAACTCATGGAAATTGTCAGTTAAAACCCTAGACTAGTATGTTTTTTTATGTATTCTCTTGTGTCTAAAGTTCTAATAAATGTTGGCGTTATCCACCATCAACAACTCCCCCAAGCTTACCTTTTTTGCCAGTCCTTGGCAAACAAACTAAGCCTAATTTCTATTATATTTGGATCGGGAGTTGCTACAATGTTGTTAATCTTTCCAAGTACACACGCTTTCAAACAAAGATATTCCTCCTGGATTAAACAAAGATATGTTCTAACCTTCAAACTTACTCATTCTACCCTTAATTATAGGGCTTTTTCACAGTTTTTGCATAAGTCTTGAGCAATCAAAAGATAGAATAATCAAGTCAAGCGCTATGTCTCGAATTCTTCGTAGTGCTAATATTCCAGAGTTTTCATAAGTTTTCAAAATAAAACTCAGAGCTTCATTGTATGACACCCTCAAGTCTCTCAATGTATGTGGTATTTATGGTTCTCCCTTAAGGCATTGATGATGTTATGCCTCCTACAGCTAAGGATATATATATGGTAGAGCTCATAGGATCAGCAATAACAAGGGTAGGCATACTTGCAATGCATATATTGTAAAGTCAACTAATGGATCCACAGAGAATCGAGGCATACAATCAAACCAAGATGTGCATGTGTATGGAATATGGTGGATAGGTGTATATATGGTATTTGTGGCTAATTCTAATTCTACTTTTGCTCTTTGGAGATAACTCTCTTGAAACTTTTCTCAAGAGAAACATGGGCCATCTTTATTATTCTAAATCAGGGAGGCGAACATCTTATACCCGTTGCTTAAATTGCTGGGACATTTGTCCATTTTACTCCCTTCTTCTCTCCTTTTTTTTAATAATCTTTTGCATGGCCACATGCATCCCTTGAATATAATAACCAATTAGAGAGATACAGTCAGGACTTAGAGCATTAAAGACAGGGGTTTTCCTATGGGGTGTATATTTTTGGTGTTTTCTCCCAGTGTAGGAGAGAAACATTTTAGCGATGAACATGGATGGAAAATATATGAATGAGTGCGCTTACTCCGAAGGTAGGAATAATGCATATGTGGACTGGAGTGTGTAAGTGATCTTGGTTTTAAAAGCATGACAAGACTCTCATAAGGCATACAACACAGGTTGACTGAACTCAATGCAAAGCAGGTAGCTTAGATGTAAAAAGGCTTCCTATCTTCTAAGAATATTATTTCGACTTTGGTAGGAATTCATATTTTGTCATACAAGAGCTCATCATGTAGATTTTAAATTTTCAAAATAAACCTCCAGAACTTAGTAATGCTAAGAATAAGATAAATAGCGGCTCAACCTTCATGAATCATATCGATCAAACCACCTAGACTCAAGCGCAAACTTATGCCTCCACAATTCAGGTTCGAGTAAATTCTCCAATTAAAACAGCAGTATTTAAAACTCAGGAAGATTTAAGTTTGGCAACTAGGTACTTGGCAAGGATGACAACAGAGCAACTATTCATCATCTCCAAAATAAATTTTTAATGTTCATCAAGTTTTTAATTAACTCTAGCCTAGACTGACCTAAATATACTATAACTAAATATTTATTTGGTTTTTTGAATAATTATGTATATATATATATTTTTTATCATTTTGAATTAACAACCTAACAAAAGACTCTATAACATCCGTGGACCTTCATGTGCCCACATATTTTTGGTATTTTATGAATATATATACGGTAAACTTAATAATCGCCTAGGTGTAGTCACCTGATAACTAGGGGATGCTCCTCCCCCAAGCTGGATGTTTGTAATACTTGGTGTAAATATCCTTCAGAGCGAGCTAGCCAATAGTAGACCTGGTGGTTACCACTGATAGACTCTCTCCTTATTACGATGTTGTTCCTGCATGAATACACTCCACAAAAAGGAAAACCAAAACTCGAGGCTCGAATTTAATACTGGGTTAGCGGTCAGCCAAAGAGTAATTGATCTTCTTTATGAGCAAATTGCCAGATTTTAGCGGGATTTCATTTTTCTCTCTTTTTGAATTTTCTATTTGTGGTGCAGGAATTAAATATGAATGCTATTTTTATTATTTTTATTTTTATGCCACCACAGTAAATATTCCTACGGGGATACCATAAGTTTAATCACATGGGGCTTATGAATTTTGTGATGCAATGAATGTGTTTTGTTTTTTTTAATGTGCCAACATAATTATGCCACTATATATTAAAGTAAACTTACTAGTGAACTTAAGTAGATAACTACCATTCTAACCTTATGGCTAGGGTACGGAATTTAAAGTCTACCGACAGGACTTAGATAGAGGAGAATACTTACTTAGTGGGTTCATTGTCTGAGGTCACCTCAGTCAACTCTCCGTCTCGTGGTGGTGCAGCACGTGCTTCTTCTTTCTCCTTCCATCTCTTTTCTGTTTCTTCTGCTTCTCTCTTTTCTAGCTCCAGCTCTTCAGCTTTGTTTTCCTTCTCCCACTTTTCTAGATGTGCTAGGATCTCTTCTTTTTCTGCTTTGGCGATTTGGTCCATTCTTTCAGCTTCCACTTTCCACTCACTCCAGCGTGGTGCTTGTGTATTCTCTTCTTGCTCCTTGTAGCAGTCTTCATACTTCACAATCTTTCCAGGAAATTCTTCCCAGCTACAGTGAGGCTGGGCAGCCTGACTGCGGCCTTGGCGTCTTCTCCTGTCGCGTTGCTTCCTGATCTGTTCCTGGTTAACAAGTGTTCTAAATTGACAGCATATCTTTCCAGTGGGCAAGTTGAAGTGGATCTATCCGGAACCGATGTAGATGTTCGCGTTGACGGTGTAGAGAAATGGTCTTCCCAAAAGGATCGGGGATTCATCGTCTCCCTGCATATCAAGAACTAGAAAATCTGCAAGTATATATTGCCCTTGAATTCTTACCATGACATCCTTGACCACTCCTTCAGGGAACCTCAGTGATTGATCCGCCATCTACAACTGAATAAATGTTGGGTATAGAGGTAAATTATCAAATAAATTATCATATACCTGTTTTGACATTACGTTGCAGCCTGATCCGGTGTCGCAGATGGTGTTGGCGAAGTTGGTGTCTTTGATCGTGCATTCAATGATTGGTATACCTGGATCACCTCTCTGTGTTGGAAATGGCTTGGGTAGCATATGATCATTTTTTGTATTGAGAGCAGTAATTAGTTGAGTAGTTTCTTCAGGTGCATGCTTGATCTCCCTCCATCTTCTGTTGCTTCTATTGTTTTTTTTCTTCGACACTAACTGCTGTAGTTGCTTTTCTTGTTGATGGAATTGCTTCGGGGCTGCAGGAGCTTTCAGGACACGGTTCTTGAATGTGAATCTTTCTTTCTTGTCCTTAATGGATAGGACGATCTTGGCGTACTCCGCATAGATGATGGCTTTTGTTGTGCACAAGAATGGTCTGCCCAAAATTATGGGTGCCTTCTCATCTACTCCTGTCTCCATGACCATGAAATCAACTGGGACGTATGATTGTCCCACTCTAATGACAACTTCTTCTAGTACTCCCTCAGGGTAGCAAATGGACTGATCTGCAAGCTGCAAACGCAGATTTGTGTACAACAGAGGATCATTTAATATTTTCTCATAGATTACCTTAGACATAATGTTGACACTAGCGCCGAAATCACAGATAGCCTCCGGGAAGCTATGACATCCTATAGCGATAGGAATGACAGGCCTTCCAGGGTCTCCCATCTTCTCAGGTAGAGAGTGGTCAATCCACTGTACATCTGCAGGCTCAATATGGTATTGGGTTGCATTGTGAATATCAACAAGATTAGCAGTTTCTAAATCTTCCGGTTGGCCTGGGATCTTACCTTTCTTGAATGGAGGAACAGCAGCAACTAGTTGAGCTAATTATGATTCTAACATTTTATTAAAGCTGTGCTGATTCTTTATAGCAGAAGCAAAGGTGTCCAATCTAGTATTTATGTTTTCTAGTGCTTTATCATTTGAAGCTATCTTTCTAGTCATTTGATCTAACAATTTAGATTGATTAGCAACTAAATCTCTTAAAGGTGGAAGATTGTAATTATTAAAATTATTACATTGGTTGTTACCTTGGTAATTACCTTATCGAGGTTGCTGATTCCACCCTTGGTTTTGTTGAGGACAATAGTAGGTGTTGTTGTTGATGAAGTTCACATCCTCTTGCAGTGTAGGGCAGCTGATAGCCGAGTGCCCGTAGTCTCCACATTCTTCACATGTCATATGAGAATCATTGATGTGCATGACTTCCTTCTTCTCTATATCGAGCTTCTTCATAATGAGGTCTAGCTTGGCAGTGACCATGTCAGTTTCCTTAAGATGATGGATTCCTCCTCCTTTCTTGCGGGGCTGAGTATATTCTTCATTACAGCTTGAATTTGAGGCCATCTTCTCAATGAGTCCTTTAGCATCTGAGAGCTTAAGTGACAGGAAGGCTCCCCCAGCTGCAGCATCAATAGACTCACGGGTGCTAGAGACGAGCCCGTGGTAGAAAGTCTGCATTAATAGCCACTCCTCTATCCCATGAAGAGGACAGTCTTCTATGTAGTTCTAGAATCTTTCCCATGCTTCAGTGAATGATTCATCATGTTGTTGATGGAAACTTGCAATTTTCCTATGCAGAGCATTCGTCTTGGCGGTAGGAAAAATTTTTGCCAGGAAAGCAGTTGAGCACAGGTCCCATGTAGTGTTCTTGTCTTTGTTGATGTAGAACCACTGCTTAGCTTTCCCCAATAATGAGAACGGGGAAAGGCGGAGTAAAATAGCATATCTTGGTACTCCTCTGATCGTGAAGGTGCTGCAGATTTCTAGGAAATGTTGTAGGTGTGCACTTGCATCTTCATGAGCTTTTCCACAGAATTGGCTGGCTTGAACCATGGTGATGAGAGTAGGCTTGAGCTCGAATCCATTCTCCCCAGTGTTGACTGCTGGTCCAGTCCGGATATTTGCTGTTGTTGGGGCAGAGAACTCACGCAGTGTCTTCTCAGCCATATCTTCAAACACAGGAGCTAGGTTTTCTTCTAATTGCTCTTCTGTTTGTTCTTCTACTTGTTCTTCAAATTCTTCTTCTAATGTTGGAGCTGGCTCCTCCGAAGAGCTAGCTTGAGCGGCAATGGGTGTTCTTGATGGTGACTCGAATTTGTCCCTTGCTTCTACAAACTTTTTCTTTCTAAGGAGTTTCTCTGGATCGTCAGTGAAGTTCTTTGGAAGAGAAAAACCATTCATTCATCACCCTACATAAGATAAGCAAATGATAACAACGAAGGGTGTACCTATTTGAGTTAGAGATCGATTGGTAATATGACTTTATCCATGTTGTATATATGTTATCAATATTTCCTAAGTTTATTGTGCCTTCCCCGGCAACGGCGCCAAAAATGCTTGTTGGCACTTCTAACGTCGCTACGAATTAACGAGATTAGAAATGCATGGTATTTAAATTAACTTGTCATTAGCAACTAGCCACTTCTTTATCACGAGCACTCCTAAGCATGAATTAAGTTGTCATCCCTAATTGTAATGCTAAGAAGCAAATATAGATTTACATGTATTATTTAATATGACTAGGCATAGATATGTATATAAACTAAGATAGATTCTGCAAGCGGACAGATAATTATACCATTGTAGCATTTTACCTAGGAGAGTTCTATCAGGTTGTCGATTTATATTTATACCACTGGGAAAGCTTGTTATAAACTCTATCTATTATATTGATAAGAAAGTATATACAATGAATAAGTGATATTACCAATGTCATCTACTCTACTCATAACAGGCGAGAGAGGTCACAAGATAAATATAGATAAATACGGGTGATAGCATAATCAAGTATCATAATTATATAGATAATCATCGAGCATTGTCTAGTCACAATCATAGTTAGCCAATGGATAAACTAAAGAGTTAATTGTCTAAGGTAATTCTATAACTACATCAATGAATAACTCTAATTAGTGCAATTACATCTAGTAATCATCGCTAAGTCACCCTATATCATGATCACATGTAAGGGGCATCAACTAGGAAGGATGTGAAACAGAGTCATTATCCAACTTCACGACCGTGCCCCTGGCCGTCCCCTACACACGGAGGGTGGACTACGGAGGGAACCAATGTAGTCTGTCACCTACGTGGACTACCACACGTCCCGGCATGTCAGGGTGCACTCGCAGACAAACAAGATATCTAGACACCACGTCAACATATTGTCTATCATCTACCCATTGTATACTTGGATAAATGCTGTACGAGTAATTACATGAATTCAATAAGATCAAACTAAATAAACTAGACATATAACACTACTACAGAAAGGGCATTTAGCCCCGGTGCTCAAGGGGCTTTAGTCCCGGTTCTAGAACCAGGACTAGGAAATCGGGATTAAAAGTCCCGATTTTTAGTCCCGGTTTCTAGAACCGGGACTAAAGGTCGTTTAGCCGCAAAAAAATGATGCGGAGGTAGGATTCGAACTCAGACCCTCCGCTTCAGTCCTAGCTTGCACGCACTGACCATTTGAACCCCACCGCGCATGTGACATGCAAGAGATACACTATCCTTTTAGATTTACTCTGGAAGCACCTTTAGTCCCGGTTTGAGACACAAACCGGGACTAAAGGTCCCTTTAGTCCGGGTTCGTGTCCCAAACCGGGACTAAAGGGTCTACTTTTAGTCCCTGTTGGTATTACCAACCGGGACTAAAACTTGAGGACCTTTAGTCTGGGTTGGTAACACCAACCGGGATTAAAGATTGACCTTTAGTCCCGGTTGGTATTACCAACCGGGACTAAAAATCTTTTGTCCCAGACGCAAAAAAATACCGAGACTAAAGCTGAATTTGTGCATTCACCAAAGGCCTGTTCTGTAGTAGTGTAATCAAAGTAGATAATGACCATCGCAATTAAGAACATATGAACTATTAAGAATAATATCTCCTTAATCTGAATAATGAATACAATAAGAAAGTAGGAACTAGAACTATACCGAACTCCTGCGCTCAAGACAGACGCCGGGGGCTCCAGATCCCGATGAAGAACTAGATCTCCTCTACTTCTAATCTAACTAACTAGAACTATGAACTAGAAGGCTCTTGATGAACTTGAAGGCTTCTTGATGCTTGATGGCTTGAGGCCTTTGATGAATAATGAATTGGCTCTCTCCAGGGGGGTCTACCCATATATTTATTGTCCGGTGGGATGAACATGCGCCGCAGGATCAAACCGACTTAACCAAGGGCCGAGATGCATCAGGAGAGGCGGTGGAGGAAGCTTCCAGAAGGAGGGGGCAAACCCTAGCAGGGGGCGCCGCCCGGTGTAACATTCTAAATGTTAAACGTGTTGCAATTGCATTGCATTAATGCATAAGCATCATTATGCATGTAATCATGAGCATATGCTATTGCGAGTTCTATGTGTGCAACATACATGATTGGTTAATAATTTCAAAGATAGTTCAAAAAATGTTTAGAATTATATTTGGGGTAGGGTTTGTGTTGATTATTTCACCAAAATCTACCTACCTGTGATTATAATGTTGTTTAAGTTTTTATCAAGTTAGCAAATATTTTAAAGTGCAACTATATGTTCCATTCAGTTTTTTTGGGTAGAACCCTTAATAAAAGTTATAGTATAATGTTTATGCTACAAACTTTATTTAAGGGTCTAGGGCTAAATCTCATTTTATCATGTTCAAATAGTGGACTTAATTTTAAATTTGAAATGAAACTGAAACAGACTTGGAAATTTTCTAAGTCTGGGAATTTAGTAACTTAATTCAATTTCTAGGGCTGATTTAAATAATCTTTCACAAATAAAATTCTGTAAACCAATTCACTGTTTGATAGTATAAAGTTTATACTTGGACATCATGCTATTGGTTGGCTTGTTCTAGGAGTGGTTAGCCATTAGTTAACAACTTAAAACTTGAATTCAGCATTTGCATTGGGCTTACTTAAAAGAAGTTTGTCCCTGATTGCAGTTATCTTATTCAATATTTGGAGCTATGTAAACTAAATTTTCATGAATAAAACTATGCCAACCAGTTAATCATTTGTTGATACAAAGTGTGTACTTTAATGATATGTACTTGGTTGAGCTTGCTGATGGCTTGTTAGTCCTTAATTAAATGTTAAACCTAGCAAATCACTTCATTTAGCCCTCTGTTAAACTGAAATGGATGTTGCAGTTTGTTTTTGCCTATGTTAGGCAGTATTTAGTTTGTAAACCTTTGAGAATTAGCTCGTGATCTCCTAACCAAAGTCGAAGAGCACCTATAGGAGAGCACCACGGGGCAATTGGATTCCATTTTGGCTTCTTGGGCAGTGAGATAAAGAGGGAAGAACAGAGAGGTTTCAGACTACTACAGTAACCGCCACGTCCTTTGCCGTTTCCATTTTCTCCTCTGCCCTCACTGGCCGCCGGCGATGTCGTGTTCGACGTCGAGGAGGTGCGGGGACACGCGGTCGACCATGTCACCGAGCTCGTGAAGGTGCTAGCAGTGCTGGTGACGTCGCCCTCTCCTTTTTAAGTCTCAGAGCGCCGGCGTCATCTTCTTTTTCTTTCGTCCGCCGCTGCCGTGCACCTCCATGCCGCCGGCAAAATTCATGCTCCATGCTCGCCCACGGCGAAAATTGTTCGCTCACCTAGCTTCGCCATCTTGTTGTGCTTCTCCTAGACCTGCCCGCGCGGCCAATCGCCATCGGGGCCGCCGCCGAGCTCCTTGCCACCGTGGTCAAGGCGCTGCAAGCCGTCTCCGGCCAAGCTAGGGGCACCGTTGTGCTCGCCCCTGGCTGGGGAATAACCCAGCTATCGCAGCCACCAGGCGCCGCCACTGTTGCCCGCCCCGGCCTGCCCAACACCGCCGTGCTAGCCGCCACCGCCGCAGTGCTCGTCGCCAGCCATCCCCAACCACCTCCTCGACCGAGCTAAGCATACCGATGAGTTCGCCGTACCACGTGAGCCCGTCCGAGCCCGCTGCCGCCCGCCGCCGACCTACCACCGCCCGGCCAAAGGCCGGCCAACCCCGCCGCTTGCTGCCCCGTCGAGGAAGGAGGAGAGAAGGAAAAGGATTTTCCTTTTTCAGAAAAAAAAAGATTAAAAGGTTGATTTCTTGTTTATTTTCTAACTAATTATTTATAGCTCAGAAAAAATGTGAAATAAATATATTTGTGTTCCTTGTGTGATGCTCTATCATGGAAAAATACAATCTTGCCATGTTTGATAGTTTTGTCATGTGTTAAAATTATACCTTTTAATTAAGAAATGCAAATTCCATGATTTTTAGAGATTAAAATATATGTCCAAAAATTATGAAATTTATTTTGCAGCCATTTCATGACAATTCCAACCTTCACAAAAAGTTTGGGCAGAATTTTAAAATATTTAATAAAATCATTATTTCTATATTTATTAATAATTGGAGGAGAAGCAATTTGATTAAAGTATATGTTTATATTTAAATGTTCCAAATACATGCCTTGCTGTTTTAGTTTTGTAGGGCACTGTTTGTATCTAAATACTTTAAATTGGATAGTAGATGAATTGTTTATTTTATATATTGTTTGCTAAGGTATGTAAGCATGCATGCATATTATGTATATATTCCTTTAGAAAGAAACAATCCTAAATAACTTAAATAAGTTTTTAAGATTAATTGAAGACTATGGAACACTTCCACCTTTGCTGGTCTATGGAAATGACATGTTATGGGATATGATGATACTAGTCTCATGCTGATAATAAATTAAAGAAAGAAGGTGGAATTAGTATTGCTTATAATTGTATTTAGTTGGAGATCATGGGGCACACCTACCTTGCTGTCCTTTAGCAATATAATGTTAATTTTCATGTGATCCTATCTACCATGTTGATAACGGATTAATCTAGATTTAAATAAATACTAGTCATGATCACCTGTGCAGTAGTAGTTAATTAATTAATTAATTAGAACTGGTGTTTCACTTATAAGGTTGATATGCCCATAATCTACTTGTGGGTTTAATAACTAAAAAGAGCTTAAGTGTTTCATTAAATCATGTATACATGTAAGTCCATGTATGTATGTTGTATTTACTACCTAGTTGGTCATAACTTAAGTGACTAAGTGCATGATGTAATTAGCTATGTTAATGGTGGTCCATGATTCATATCTATGATTGCTCATGCCTAATCCTGTTTAAGGCTAAGTAGTAAACTAGACCTTACATGATGACTGAGATGACAACCTGTGCAAATTCTGTTAATTGGTAGTTTTCATATTCATAACAATGTTTTCTATGGAAATGTTAAATACAAAAGTTGTAGTAAATTTCCATATCTAGTTTGCCCTAAAATTTCATGATTTTAGGACAACAGGGTTGGGAGCTATAGATGTAATGAGATTCCTGTCAAAATTCTGCTTACTTTCTAAACAGATCTGAAAGATCAGCTTGTTTGACTAAATTAATTTGTGAATCACCTCTTGGTGATAATTAGAGAGTTGTAGTACTTTTCATAAGCTTTCTAAAGAGTCTTAGATCACTAATTTTGGTGGTCTATAACCCTGGTTATGACTAGGTTAAACTCAAGGACAGAATCTGTCCAATCCTGGACAGAATTGATTCATTGAACTGTTTGACCTTAATAATGATTGAATCAATCCAAGATGATAATAACAAAGTTGTAGACAACTTTATAAGCTTTCCAAAGAATCTAGGAACACTCCTATTGGATGTCTAGATCTTTAGTTATGACTATATGTATTGGGTGCTGTTCTGCTGTCCTACTCTGTTTCTATAATCTGAGTTAGTTGTTTTGATTGAGGTACCTTCTACTTAGTTAAATGACATATTACTTATAATAATAATATTTCACTAGTTAATGTATAAATGATCTTGATGCTTCCTTGCTATAGCTTTTGAAAAGGGTTAAACTTATGATGACTTTGTGTGACTTTTGGATTGATTGTGGACCTTGGATCATGCAACCCAAACGATCCTCGGCAACTTGATTCATTAATAATAATGAGCATGATAGATTTGTAGTAGTTAGTATGTGTTTGTTTGTAAGTAATTATAATGCCTTTTCGGAGAAGAGATATACACGTACTCAATAGAAGTTAAAAGTAAACTTGATAATACAGTGTTGTCATCAGAGAAAGAGAATTGCACACATGGAACCTTATGTAGCTTTCTTCTGGTTATCCAAATCAATCATCTCATCATGCATCATGTCAAGCATGTCATTAAGCTTGCATCATTTCATTTCGTGTAGCATACGTGAGTAAGAAGAATCGCGATGGTCAAGTTTTAAAGAAGGTTCGGGATGATCCGGTCCAGCGGAGATGTATCTACCGAAGATGTTGATGCCAAGTCTAACTTCGGATCTCTCGATGGAAACTAACCTTCCCTGCAACACAGGCAAGCCCCGGAGCATGACCCATTCTCTTTGTTCTACAAATGCTTTACTACACCTTAATTCTAGTGTAATGTGCATTAAAGTAAATAGGAGTTGGTTGAAACCGTTGTTGCATGATCGCCTTGATCTACAGTTATTTCCAAATACTATCCCACTAGTATGTGTAGGACGTTTTCTCTAAATGCTTAGCCAAGCTTAGACCGGTAGAAGTCGGGTGATTTTCTGTCATCCGCGAGATATAGGATGGTTACTTGATACTACGGGACATATATGTGCTATCCTTAAATCATGAGGTGGTTAATAATTGGAGACCGGACGGGACTTGGTGATGGTGATGCTACAGGACATGGAGGTCTTGTATGCTTACGTTTTTCCCGTCTGTGTCGATTAAGGACCGTACCGTATTCTGGATCTAGGTGTGAGATTGAACGTACCTTCACATAACAGCCGAATAACTCGTTTCGACTATGAAACCGATTAGCTCGTTCGAGGTAGATTTTGAACCGTTAGCATTACTGGGAGGAGAGCATACGTTGTGAGGGGACTGATCCAAAATCCAGCAGCAACTACAGGCCACGGGTCGTTGGGGTACTGACTAGTGAGGATCGAGGACCATGAGTTTTGCGAAGCGGTTCAATCCTATCTTTCGAATAGAGTGAACGGTGATTCGCGCGGGTGATGTACAAACCTGTGCGGGTGTGTGATATGGGCTCTACCCAGCTGGTGTGATCGATTTGAATCGTCGTCTCTCCCGGATAGTGAGAAACTCATACCTTTTCGCAGAGACGTAGTGATAAAAGAACACCTTGGATGGTGAAGGTAAGGATTTTGATTGGTATCCCATCCACAAACTATGGTTTCTATGATTAAAATGACATGATATAGAAAAGTACTAATGTAGTCCTAAATAGCTCAATAGTACTACTGCTACTAAAACTTAAAGTAAGGATGATATTAGTAGCTTTTCTGCAAATGATGCTATCCATCAAACCCCACATATAAAGCCTATCATTATTCCTTGGTGTCTTTTATTTCTTCTCCCTGACGGGTAAGTCTTGCGGAGTACAATTGAGTACTCAGGGTTTTATCCCACCCTGTTGCAGGTGAATTCCTTATTTATAGATGGTGTTAAAGCCGGTGGGCACGGCTACTCCGTATATGTTTCTCACCCATACTTCATCGGAGAATGTCAATTAAGCTAGCAATACCACTCAAGTTTTGATTTGGTAATTATTCCAAACTTTGTTTTATTGTGAAATGATTTGAAACTAAACTTTTATTCATTATTTATAATTCTATTGTAATAATCTTTCTGCTGTGAACTCTGAGTATATGATATGTATTTGCTTAATCGAGTACGATCTTGGTTGTAAAGTTGATTTACCGAGGTCATTCGTGACTCTCGGCAGACTACCGGGTTTATATGCGTGATGGCATGTGCGTGTCAACGTGATTAACGGAGACCGTCATGCTTGATCGTATATAAATTGGGCGGTTCTGTCACGTGCGCTCCCAGGGGTGGGGGGCGGTCGGCCCCACTGGTAGCCTCTGGCCCCCTATTGCTTCGGTGTCTTCTAGAGTCTTTTGAGTCCAATCGTGATATTTTCTATGGCGGATAAGTTTCGTGTTTATTTTGCACTTGAATCCCTCTTTTCAGCTTTTCTGGAATAATCCCTGGAAAATATAGAATATGCAAAACTCGTGGAAATTGTCAGTTAAAACCCTAGACTAGTGTGTTTTCATGTATTCTCTTGTGTCTAAAGTTCTAATGAATGTTGGCGTTATCCACCGTCAACACATGATAACGCGTCGGAAAACTCACCCAGAGCGACCTGGCCACGGTGAGATGGTGGCGGCAGCGCTCTGCTCGGCCGTGGGGAAGATGACGGTGGCGCGGCCAGCTCAGGTGAGGAGGAACGGTGCTAGGGGTTGAGGCGAGGTGCGATGAAGCTGCGGAGCTGTTGGCAAGCGATTGGGAGCTAAGGTGGAGGTGACTGCTCGAATTTCACCGGGCACGAAAGGCTTGCCGGCGGTAAGGAAGGAGAAGAAAAGAGAGAACTGGCAGCAACGTCGAGCTTTATAGGGGAGGGCGACGAATGGGGAGGCTACAGAGAGAGCAGGACGTGTCATGGCGGAGCTGCTGCGTGGCCAAGGACGAAGCTTCACGGTGAAGAGAAGTGGCGGCCGGTGGCGGCCGCCGTGCTGTTTGCTGCTTCTTTGCTCAAAGACCGAAGCCGATCCGAAACCTGATTTTCATCACCGTTTTTCTCTCAATTTTTCACAGCAATTCTTCTAGCTCCAATTGACAAAGTTGTTCTTCTACATGCCAGCTTCGACTTTGCTTTAAGGCTTGAGCTCAGATTCTTGGTAGATTGGGAGATAGAGATGAAAAAACAGGGCTTGATCAAAACTGAACTCAAGTTCAGTAACCGAGCTTGCCATTCCATTAACAATGAAGCTAGGGTTTTACAAAAACATGTAATTAGCACTTAATTACTTAGTGGTGATGTTAGAGATCATAAATCACAAGGCAAAACACTAATGCAATGTTTGATCTTTGAACTCTGCATTAGAGCCAACGTTTGATAAATTTTATTAATAAAGTTTTATTTAATTACCCTCCCAACATTTGATTTCAAAATCGATAATCAAATACTTAACCCAAGAGCTAAGCATGATGACCATGTTTGAATTCAAACTTTAGAAGTCAAATTGCACATTTGATTTAATAAACACAACCTTTATTGGATGTCGTGTCTAACACCCCATAAAACACACATGCAATACATATGACCTTGACTTAAGTTAATGTGATGCTTAACTAACTTTTGTGAGTGATTACTACATATAATTAACATAAATGCTTGATGATTGCATATGATGACATGATCAAATTTTAATTAAAATAGTAACACCAGGGGTGTTACACCGGATCCATCGCCGGAGAGGCTGCCGCGCTCGGATCTAGATGGGGAAGGAGGGGAGCGCCGCTGCCCCAACCGGATCTGGCCGGGAAACGATGCCCGCACCACCGCTTGCCGGATCCGCACCGTCGTCGCATCCACTCGCTAAAGGAGGCCGCCTGCTCGCCGGATTTGCTCGGTGTTCGCCGGATCTGGCCACCACGAGCGCTGATCTGGCCACCACCCAGCGCCAGCCACCATGCGTGTTGCGCCCGATCCATCCGAGGAGAGGGATCTGCGCGCCGGCGGCCGTCTCCTCCCAGCATGCGCCGACCGCCACCTCCTTCCTCCGCATGAGCCGGCCACCGGAGCTGCCCCACACGAGCTGACCACCATCTCCACCAGCGCGCCACCATTGACGGGAGGGATAGAGCTGTGCCGCCGGAGGTAGCGGGGAGACCGCCAAATCTGGGTGGAAAGGAGGGAGGGAGAGGGGCCTCTACAGGGAGGACATGGAGAGCACCACCGGGGCGATAGGGGCGGCTGCCGGAGGGAGGAGGCGACCTGGATCTAGGAGGGAGGGAGGGAGGAGCGGGGGCGTCCAGGGGAAGGAGAGGGCCTCCACCGAGGAAGTAAGTGAGAGAGGCGTCGGAGGGAGGGAACGGAGGCTGGCGTCCAGGGGAGGGAGAGAGGAGGTCGGGTGGGGAGGCAGTGAGGCTGGGAGGAAACCTTAAAGTCTTGAATATATATATATCTGTGGACGTAACTGGGCCTCTTGGGCTAGCGGGTTGGGCTTAATTTACGGAGGCGGTTGGGTTAGAAAGCCCACCTCGATTAATTATTTACCGAGGCGGTTGGATTAGAATGTCCGCCTCGGTTAATATCTATTAACCGAGGCGGTTATTTTTATAACGACCGCCTCGGTTAATGGATTTGACGAGGCGGTTTCTTGTAACCGTCTTGGTTAATCAAAAACGGCCGCCTCGGTTAATAGTAGGCATTAACCGAGGCGGTTTTTGGGACCAACCGCCTCCGAGGCCTATTTCAGAGTGCCTTGCAAAAGATTTTTTGTAGTAGTGTAGGCCTAGAAGAACTTGGCTAGTTCGGCCCAAAGAGGTGTCAACGCAAAACAACACGCCACACGCCAAGCACATGACAATCTCACTTGCGACCCGTAACAACGCGTGCCACATGTGAATTCCTTTTTGTTTCCATATAAAGTGTTATTTCATTTTTCCAAAAACATTAGTCCTACTAAGAAAGTTGCAAAAACTGAACCGGTGGAACTTCACTCACAGTATAGTTAATCGTTAGAATGTTCCTTACTGGGCAATATAACATCCCTTTAAAAGAATCATAATTGATAAATAATAATTTCTGTGTAAGCTTAGAAGCGAATAAAATTTATATGGAGGCAACCTATAACTTTGTATGTAGTGCTCAACTTTACCATTTGAATTCATCCTGTACCAAAATATACAGTTGATATCACTACATCACCACCCTAAAGCTGCGACTGCAGTGGAGCCGCTAAAAGTCGCTATAGCAACGAACATCTGGTCACTAAAACGCTATACCACCGAGGATGCCTGTGGTCGCTATAGAAGGCGTCACTTTAATATATATGATGATAATCAGAACTAAACATTTTATCAAATATTTTGGCATATATCTCATTCAATATTGTAGTTTCATATAAATTTTATTTTCATATGAGGCTATATGAAGGAAGACTTTTTAGAAGTACCATGTGTAAGCAAGTTTATAAATCTAGGGGTATTTATTCACTTCTCTATGTAGTACTCCATCTTAAAATAAAATAAATCAACTTCTTAAGTGTCCAAAGTCAGATTATCTTAAATTTGACGATATTTATAGAAAAGAGCACCGATATTTTGAACTATAATGCTTTTTCTTAGGAAATAAATGGTAACTAGACATAGTTTGGCTAGGTTAGTGACTTGGGTGATGCTTAAGATTTGGCGTTTGGAAAATAAGAAGCAAGTATATTTTTTTAAAAAGAAAAAGAGTTTGTGAGAACTGTAATGAACTGAGTGATCAATTATTGGACAACAGGCCGGGAGCAAGGGAGTTGTGTCTGTTTGCATTGGATGCTGCCTCCTAGGCAGCTCTGAACCTAGGCAGGGCTCCTAGGTGTCTGATTTCAGACGATGCCTGGGGCAGGATCAGTTGCCTGGCAGCCAGGGCACGATCCGTTGATGTTGCTTTAGGGGGCTCTAGCACTGTAGTGCTGATATAGCGGAGCAGGAAGAAGCCACCAAACTATACCGGAGCTAGAGCCCTTTTTCCAGCCGGCACTGCGGTGCATAACAAATCTATAAAGATCTTTATTTTTGGTGATACCTGGTTACTGTAGGTCAACAGTAACGGGTTCCCTTCAGGCACACATTACTGTTGATTCCACAGTACCGGGTACACTGTAGCTTGCCGGGTGCACTATAGCAAATTCGGGTCCACTGTAGTATATCAGGTTCACTGTGCGATTAACGGGTCTGTAGCATGCGCCCGCGGAACATTTTTTTCCCACACCCCCTTCCAATTTTTACCCAGCACCCGTGCGAAGCACGGGGTCTTCGTCTAGTAACACTAGTAATGTACGTTGCACTAGGAGCCGAAGCCGAAAGGAAGTTGGACAGTTAGGGTTGGGCTTATTTAGGGCCTGTTCCGGTCCAATAAGAAGATAGGTAAAGGAGGGTAGGAGGAAGGCTATTTGGGTTTCTCAAAAAAAAAAGGAGGAAGGCTATTTGGTGTTGGGTCTGTGAAAGACATGACAATTCCAAGGAAACCAAGGTGGGCTGTGGGCCTAAAACGTGCGTGAGGCGGAAAAATAAAAAGACATGACATACAGGGCGTCTGATGCATTATTACATATTTATTACATAGCTGTGCGTATTATTCCCTCAAAAAAAAACATAGCTGTGCGCATTATTGTCCTCTTGGTTTTGTGTAATTGATTTATGTTTTATTTTCAATTATAACAAAGATGACTTCTTACTTACATGTGCATATAATAAACACACCATCGTCACATATTGACATTATATAGGCAGCCACCCACAAATCCACAATCACAGGCGCACGCCCTACCACAGAGCCTACTATAAATCAATCGCTGAATCATTTAAAGGTGTGTAAATCAGCAGGGCACAAGATTTGGGAATCATATCCTGTGTACCTTTTGTTTTTTGACGTGAGCACCTAAATGCATTATATCATATATAGCGTAGCAATTAGAATATATCGGAAGAAAATTTCTTTTGTACTCATTGGAATGCTAAAAAAATTGCACTAACGGCATCGAAAAGAAGGTGATTGTACAAATCCACTCGGATATAACTGTTATCTACTGTAGGAGTAGTAGATACGATAGGATTCCTGGAATTAAAGAATTTGCCTATTGAAATGACCTTCCTTTTATTTTTAATCAATTTTGACGTACTGTAGTATCTTCTCCATAGTCTTTTCGGTCAATAAAAATGAGACCACATTTCTGGTCCAACAGTAGAGCGTGCTGGATCCTGTCCCCTCTTTTACATAGCAGACGACAATCAGCATCTCAATTTTATTGTAAAAGCTAGCACTTAGATGAACTAAATTATCGTGACCTTTTATGGACGATGAAAAGAACCAGCACTCTGTATCGATACATTTTAGATTTGTACCAAAATATAGTTTCAGTTAATTACTACCCCCTCTGTCCTATAATAAGTGTATTTTAAATAGAGAAAAATCTTCACTGGTACAAAAAAAGAACAGTACTGGCGGTTCCAAACGCATCTGTCTTGGCCCAAGCCGAAGGCCAGTAGAAATCAGCCATTTCTACTGGCGGTTCACTTAGCAAACCGCCAGTAGAAATGGCTGCCCAAAAAAATATGGAAAAATTATAAAATAATATTTTAAAAACAGCAAAAAATATTTTTGAAACTGGGGTCTATGGGAGGCACCCATCCGCCTGTCTCCGTCGAAGTCGCAAGTCACACTTTTTTCACGTAAAATCACGCGCTACGCGGCCGTGGGATTCGAACTCGCGACCTCGGCCTCGCGCGATCTCTCCCTAACCACTGTACCACACACTCACACCGTCTAGATCTTATTTTTGTTTCCCACATATTATACATACCCGACAGAAAATTGAATATTTGGGGGTCCAAATGAATTCAAATGAAAAAAATATTCAACTATAAAGTTTCATAACTTTTCGAGATCTACAACTCTAATTTAGAGTGTTTCTCCATCCGAGGTCATTTACAAAATTTGAATTTCAAATTCAAAAATTTGGTTCATAGTTTTCCATAAAAAGATGATTTCAAATGAAAAAGTTGTCAACTACAAAGTTTCGTAACTTTTCGAGATCTACAACTTTTATTTTGGGAGTTTCTCCATCCGAGGAAGTTTAAAAAACTCAAAAAAATTAATTTTAAATTATTTCTACTGGCGGATTTCTTAAAAAACCGCCAGTAGAAATCGATTTCTATTGGCGGTTCCTTAAGAAATCCGCCAATAGAAATAGTCCATTTCTACTGGCGGTTCCTTAAGAAAACCGTCGGTAGAAATCGTATTTCTACTTGGCGGTTCCTTAAATGAACCGCCTATAGAAATAGGGCCGATTTGTACCGGCTGTTCTAAAGAGAAACCGCCAGTAGAAATGAAACGCTAGTATCAAGAAAAATGGTTTGTTTACTAGTGCTTGTGAAATAAATGTTCACTATTAATTTCTCTTAAAACATGTTGCCATTTGCTAAAAAAAAAGGTCATCTCAGAGGCATTTTAAATACAAATATATTGATGCAAGTTTTATGTGACTAATTGTTGATCAAAGTTATAAAATTTAACTTTTCACTATACAAAATTCACTTATCATTTGGGGACAAAGAAAGTAGAAAAAATTTATCTTACTATATATATCCTGAACTGACTAAGTTAAATTTTTAACCCTTAAATATAAAACCATTTATATATTTTCAACCTTGAGGTGTCAATTTGACCAATGCAAAATAGTTGATGTATAAGTTTGCATTAGTCAATTTAACCCTTAACTTCACCTAAAATGGACTATTTAGGTTTCTAAAGACTAATGGCTGGAATACATACGAAGACCTATATGTAAATGTTGTAAAATGGACTACTTCTATGTAGACTATTTCTATGTGTGTTTTTAAAATATTAATATTATTTTGTATATTTTTTGTCAAACTGAGATGTATTGACTTAGACTTCTCGGATGGAGGGAGTAACTAGCACTATAGCACTATACTGCTACCCACTTACTAGCTAGTGCTACACACAGGGGGAGGGTGGCGATTTTTTTGTGGTGATGATCACTATGTGGATAGCACACACAAATGAAAGGCTTTATGACATGTCACTAATGACTAAATAGTAATGCCTCGGGTGAGGAACTCACACTTATGCAGTTTTTTTTATATAAAATCTATTTTGATTGTGAATAGATACCACTAAAAAATGGTTTTATTATTTATCTAAAATTTTCCAACCTTTGCTTAATTTATTGTCAACTTAGGTACTGAAAATAACATACTATAAACTTTTTTTTTGGAATTGAATTGGTTGTTTCATATCATGCCTTTGATAGATTTTTGTTGACCCAAGCCTTTGATAGATTTTATTGTTTAGAAAATGAATTTCAACTTCAATTAATGTCTCAAATAGTTTCTTATTCTATTTTCAAATTCAAGTTAAACATTAGTTTAATATAAAGTTTAAAGCTAAGGTTCAAAGTGGTTTTAAAAATTAGAGCTTAATTGGTTTTGAAACATTAAATTTTTTTGGCTTTAAAACTTAGTAATATGAATCTTTAATCTAGAGTCATTAATTTTAATAATATATCAATATTTAATCTATTGTTTTCTAAGTTTGGGTGGTGAGCTAGTTTGGGTGGTGAATGCGAGCTAGTTTGGGTGGTGAGCCACGACTTACCTGATAATGATTGTTCTAAAAAAAGACTTACCTGATAATGATATGGCACCCTATCACTGCCACTTGTCCACTATCCAGTGGCAAAACCACCTGTGACAGTTGGTGTACAACCGGCGGTTGTTTATCGATTATGCGGTAGTGGATATTGATGATATTTTTCTATTTAAATATGGTTAATCCAAGAATGATGCTTCAATTAAAAACTAACAATACAGAGCCGTATCTTTTCTGGATGGTGAAACGTAACAGTTGGAAAGATATTGGTGGTGGGCCTGTGACCACGTGGCCCCACAGCTAATTCGTACGGTCGTCAGTAGCTTCACATACGCGCGCTTCGATGATCAATCGCCTTCCTTCCTGTCGCACTGCACCAATTATGAGCTAGCAGCTGTTCTCTCTTATCTCCCTCTAGCTGTGGTTGCATCGCCACAACCTGTTTTAACCCAAAAAAATAGTGGACTTTATTAATTTTTACTCAGTAATCTATAGCTAAAACAAGTACCTAGCATTCGTTAATACTATCTTTAGATTCTCCGATTTAGCATGTCAGCTTGTGGCAGTTCACTAAACCACTGTACATCAGTTTCTACTATCTTGATTGAAGCACGCATATTTACCCGGCCCACAAACATAACAGCTCGTTTATTCCCCCTCTCACTGCTGATCTCCTTCTAGGTCGTCGGGATTATTTCCGCTTCGTACCATGGCCATGGGAAATCTCCTCGTACTTGCAAGAAACGGAAGATGCAACAGGGGAACGTATAGGGAGAGATCGATCATGGGAAATATGTTTTTGCTTTTGGATGATTATTGATAAGACTAGGACTTTAAGAGAGGAGGGCTCATGAAGATAGTAGTAAAGACTCCGTATTTGGACTTGGATCAGCCATACTAGACTGCAAAGAGAGGAGAGGAGATAGAAGGTAGAAGATAGTCTCGTTGACTCTCATATGTAAGTGCGTGTATGGAGAGAAAAGAAGCTATATATAATCTAGAATCCATGTTGCCAAATATCTACCAACTTTTACAATCTTTGACTTTCCAATTTGCACAGCCGTCTACAATCCACAATTAAACTACTTTTAAATGTCTATAGCTAAAATAAATAAATAATTTATCCTGACAGAATATATATAGGTTATATTGAACTTAGGCACTCCTTGTTTCAGCTCGTGGTTATAGATTCCGTGCTACCTTTTGTAATCATCACACATTCAAACTTAAGTAGCCTTTAACCCTGGATAGTAATTATCACTACTGGAAACTCGAATACTTCTGCGGGTAATGAATTTTTCTGTGTGTTTTTTTGGTACGCACAGAAAAAAAATACTAATTTTTCTATGGGTATCAAAACATCCCCACGGAAAAATACAAAAACCCACAGAATAATTGTTGAATTTTTCTGTCATTTTATTTCTGTGGGTATTTTCTGTGCGTACACCGTCAGAAAATTATTTTTCTGTGCATATTCATATTTTTCTGTGTGTTTTTGCACACACAGAAGAATGTGAGTTTCCAGTAGTGTATCCATATAGGCAAGATTGCTGACGATACCAAAAAAAACACTCGCAGCTTGTATTTAGTTAGAATTAGCAGGTTGTTTTTCACAATATATTCAAGCTAAACAATTTAAAGAGGATCATAAAATAGACTGGTTGACATGGAGATGCATCAGGTCTCAGACGACATTGGTGCATGTATATCTATCCTGCAACTCTGCTCAAAACTCCGTGGCTTGACATGGAGTTCTTTTGAAATAAAATTCCAGGTGGGGAAACTCTCCCCCCATCATTTTTTTTTAAAAAAGATTGGTTAGTAGGACCATCCAATAGTTCTGATAGGATCATACATGCCTTCACTCATAAAATAGTACTTAATAAGCAAACGTTTTTTTTTGTTCACATGCAGGGTCTCTGAAGCATAACAATATATTTGGCCAAGGTGGTTGTGCTCGAACTTGTTCACATGCACACCTTTTGACCCAGCATGAGTGCTTGCATTTTTTATGAATTTCTATTTCTGTAGATTACGTATTTGTCGACCATACGGAGACTCTGCTGATCTCATGATCTGCTACCCCATTTGCTGGAAGAAGTTCATAGGATAGTGCAGATGCGTGAGTTCTCATAGAGGTAAGTGTGGATACATGTAGATGTATAAGTGTTTGTGCCACCTTTTTTTAAATGTTTGCATAGTTATAATTGGATATTACATGACTAGCTCATTTCTCAACATGCATCTTTATGGTTTATAGTACAACACCTACTACTACGTACATAAATGGTTTGTATAGGCACCTCCATTTTTAGTTAGAGGTGCTTAATCTAAAAACTACCTCAAGAGACATTTTCAAAGATGGTTAGGAATCCTAGCCGCCTTTACAAATGAGATCTATTTTTCTCTACGTGGACGGAGCTCTAATTAGAGCCCCTTCTATTAATATTGCCCAAATATTTAAAGCAGTCCCCTGTTCCTCATCATGATAGAACTGTAGTCCAAAGGAGTAATGAAGAGGTGGGTTGCTTCAACAATTTTCAAAAATTAGGTATCTAAGGGGGAAATGTTTGCTCGTAGTTTCTTTAAAAGAGGGGACTCTAGAAAGTAACTACCGTTCCTACCATCTTTTTGAAGGATAGATTACTCGATTATTTAGGTTCTTGATTTTCTCTCTTTAAATGGCTGAGGCAATTATAAATGAAATTAGACCAAATATTTAGAAAAATTTGCTATTGGACATGCCAAGTGATGGCTCTTTACTGATGGATATCCATTTTGAAACGATTTGCTAAAAGACACTCTAGTTTTTGATAAATTAGTTGGTGGACACTATACCCAATAAAATACTTTTATAAAATAGATATAAAATCATATAAGTGCCCTAAAATTATGCCATAAAATCTTTTAGACTCGACATGACAAGAACTGCACAATAAACTATTGTTTTGCACCAAAATGATCATTTTGCTCTCTTTCATAAATAAACAAAAGTTAACCATGGTTAATTTGTTTATGTATTTGTATAGGACATTAAAAATCTTTAAAAAAATATATAATGTGTATATCACCAAATCATGACCATGTTAAAAATGTTAGCCTGAAATAATAAAGTTCATATGGTATATTTAGCATGACTGAGTTATAGATTTATCTCATGTCAAGCTTAATTGATATATTAAACTCTATTATTTTGAGTTGATATTTTTAGTATAGTCATGATTTGGTGATGTAAGCATTCTACGATTTTTCTAAGATTTTTAGGGTCCTACAATTACATGAACAAATTAATCATGGTTAGCTTTATTCATTTATGAAGAGAGGCAAAATAGTTATTTTTAGTGCAAAACAATATTTTACCGTGTAGTTCTCATCATGTAGAGTCTAGAAGATTTTATGGTATAATTTTGTGACAATTATATGATTATATATATATTATAAAAGTATTTTATTGGGCATGGTGTCCACCAACCAATTTGTCAAGAACTAGGATGTCTTTCAGCAAGCGCTTCGAAAATGGGTGTCTGTTAGCAAAGAGCCATCTCTTGGCATGTCTAAAAATAATTTTTTTGCAATATTTTTGGGTCACAGGTTCAATTTAGTAGGGAAATATGATCCTAATTTTTTTAGTGGCCATGTATAATTTTGTATAGTTTATTATTTAGTTTTGGATTAGGGATTGAGTTTGGCATGGTGGGTTTGATCACCCGATACCGCTACTCAAAGCATGAAGTCTCTCCTAAGCCTCCCTTACAAATTGATATCCATGGAACCTATGAAGAAAAGGTTAGAGATGGAAGATAATGGGAGATGATCCTCCTAACTTATTTTCCTATATTCGCAACTGCTCTTGCACATATGCTTCAAAGCGTCATATTCATATTTGGCTTGATTAAGAACCATATATTTGCAATTGCCCAAAATTCAATTTCTATGGTCACCAAGGTTTTGGATCACAAAATTAGACCTTAAACTACCATTATTAATGTTGTCATCTCATAATGCACACAAGTCATGGTCTTTGTCGGTAAGAGCTTTTTAGATGTAGATTGGACAAGGTGTCCTAATGATAGAAATGAATTGAAGGATTTACTATGTATTTTTATTATAAACTTACCTTGTTTATTGGAGCGCTAGAAAGAAACCAATTTTTTCTAGGTCAAATAAAGCATAGAAGTAGAGTACAAGTGCCAAGCTACGCAAATGGTTGAAATTATGTGGGTTCAGTCTATGCTAGAAGAACATGGTGTGGAAAACATCGAAAGGTAGCTAGGCTGTGGTGTGATAATATTTATTTGTGCAATATTACTATTAGCAAACCCCAAATAGAGATGCTCCCACCTAATTGCATTCAATGTTTGCAAAATATGTTTTCACTACTACAAAAATGATTTTGGAAGACGGTGCATTTTTATTAACCATGGTGGTCACAGGATTTAACCGTCATGGTGGTAAATACCTATCATTTATAGTGACGGGTATTTTTTATTTACCGTGATAGTTAAAAATAACCACCATAGTAAATAGATTTACCATGACGGTTTAAAAAAATCACCGCTACGGTTAATCATTTACCGTAAGCGGTCACAAAAGGCCCATCATAGTTAATAATCTCGTGGCCCAATACAAAGCCCATATCCATCCGTCTACCGGGTTCATATATATATATATATATATATATATATATATATATATATATATATATATATATATATATATACACACACACACACACACACACACACACACACACACACACACACAACAGGACTTAGGGTTTCACTCTCAATCCCCATCCCTCCACACACTCTCTCTCTCTTCCTCCCTTCCTCCCTCCCTCCGTTTTCTCCCCCTACACGCCGGTGGCATGGCCCCCCCGGCCTAGCTGGGCGCGTGGAGGGAAGCCCCGCCCGGTCTCACGCGGGCGCATGGTGGCGCGGCCCCAATGAATCGCCGCGAGCGCAAAGGCGCGCAAAGGGTGTGGGGTGGCGTGCGAGTTGGCCTCCACCCGGGAGGCGGCGGTGCCACTCCCTCCCTCTCCCTCTCGATGGAGGAGCTCGCGAATCCGGGGGAGGAACTTTTGCGGATCCGGTGGTGGAGCGGCGGATCCGTGTGGGAGCGATGGATCCGGCTAGGGCGAGGGCTTCCTCCGTGATAGATCTGTGGTGGAGGTGGGGCGGCCCTCCCTCGGCGGTGGCGGGCGAGGCCGGGCCGGGGCGACTCTCCGCGTAGGCGGCACGTGGGGCGGGGGCGGCCCTCCCGCAGCCGTTGTGCTCAACCGACGAGGGCGCTGGCGTTGGCGGGCGAGGCACGGCCGGGCTGGATCGGGGCTGCGGCAAGCCTAGATCCAGGGCCGGTTGGGCTTTTTTTTGTTTTTTTAGTTGATTAACCGCGGCGGTGAAACCCGACTATCACGGTTAATCATGATTAAAATGACCTTAGCTTGGTGGTGGTTTTAACCGCCACCGTTAATCATATTTGACTGCCATTGTTAACTCTCTGTAGTAGTGTTTGCGAATTCCATAGTATAGATAGGCGCTAATAACACACATACACTCACCTCGATAAATGCACATATGCAAACCCTACCTTCTATGCATCTCCATAGGATTGCGTCGGCGGATTTCGAGATTGACGAAGTCATCACAAATGTCTTGTTGTCGACGAGAACATTATCTACTACTAAAAGTAGAACATCGTTAAATTTTAAAATAAATCTAAAAAAATACGAACACTTATGCCAAGATAAGGACTCAAACCCAGGTAGATAGATATTTCACCATACGAAATCTAACAAACTGAACTAGGCTTAGTTCACTTCCTAACATTTTTCAGCGTGGCCTTTATATTATGATGCTTGAAATTGGAGCCACACACAACCACCACAATGCTTGGGATACCGAGAGAAGCATAGCTTAGCTAACTTGGGAGCACCTTAGCTTATTTTTTGTCGTATTCAATCGTACGGAAAGCTTGTACATGATCATCAGACACAGACCTGAGTCACATGTAGCCATGTAGGCCAGACACTGATCGGCCAGACACTGATCAGTGATCACCGCTACTGCAATTTATTACTAATTTACCCCTTGTTGTGAACTTGTTTCATGTGTACTCCGTACCTGCCCATCTCGGACAGTACCAAGTTACTGTTTGCCTCTTGTGAGATCCAAGGGCCAAGGCCCACTAAGGCTTCTCAATTTTTCTTTTCCGCCAACTATTACAATAATGATGATGGCAAAACTAATAAAAAATATAGTCTTCTTCTTTCAGACAGATACAGCTTTTCATAAACAGGAAGTGTAAACACGTACATAGAATAATAATATTCTAGCTAGGACCTCCACTGAAACGGGACGATTAGGATTCTGAGCACAGCGGTCTCATTCCAGGCTAGCTTCTTCTTGCTAGTGTCACAAGCTCACAGCTGGAAGCCAAGCTTCTTGCCGGGGCTGTAGGCCAATGCAAGGCGTTGCTGTTGGCCCTCTCCGGTTGCCGGTGTTGGGGAGCGCGTGCTGAGATGCCCTCCGGCCGGCTTCTCCAGCTTGACGGCAGCACTGCTCCCGTGCTCCGGCACGGGCGGCGGCGCGGCATGCTCCATTGAACACACAAGGAACACCTAGCTAGGCCATACCAACTCACAATACTTGTTGAAGAGATCCACATGCATGCATGCATTCGCACAAGCATCTTATTAGTTTAGTACTTCACAACCAGCACAACACAAAGATCCATATATATCAAGCTTGATTTGGGGCAAGGACAAGATCACAATTCACAAGACACGTACGGATATATGCAGCATATCATATAGATATGCGAAGGCAAGAAGAGAGAGCGACAGTGATGATGATGACGACCCAGCTGGAAGAGGAAGATGCGTCTCAAGCTTTAATTTATCCCCGAGCAGAATTAGGTCGAGTCGCGGCCAGTTCTAGCTAGAGCCGCAGCTCGAGGTCCAGCTCCTCGGCGGCGCCGGAGGATCCGGCGTTGGTGTCCGCGCTCTCCGGTGGGGCAGAGGCGCGGGAGCTCCTTCTCCAGTTGAGCATGTCCACGGTGCCGTCGGGTAACCTGATGAAGGGGCGTTCGGCTGCCGGTGCCGCCGGGAGCAAGGCGTGGTCCGTGAAGAGCGCCGCGCCACCGTCGTCAGGCCTATCGAGCTTGATCTTGACTCTGGCAGGAGGCTCGGCGGCGGTGCCGCCACCGCCATGCGAGGCGAGCGGCATGGACACGGCAGCGGCACCGAGGCTGCTGCGGCCCACGGCCGCCGCCGCTGCAGCGTAGTGGTCGCCGTAGGCGTAGGGGTTCCAGTTCCAGCCGGCGGCGCGCTCCTTCTTGTGCGCGTTCTGGTGCCCGCCGAGCGCCTGCGACTTGAGGAACTTCTTGTTGCAGAAGAGGCACGGGAACAGCCGCGCCTCCTTCCCGCCGACGTACGCCGTCGCCTTGACCTTGTCCTGCTCCTCCTCGTCGTAGCGGTGTCCCGCCGGCGCCACGCCTAGCGCCAGGTCCACCGCGACAGCCTCTTGAGAAGGCAGCAACCTGCAGGGCGCCTTCTCCATGCAATCGGAAGGAATTTTCGCAACAAGCAGCCGCCGTGGGTGTGGTGCTGTTACAAGATGTGTGCCACTGCCAGTGCCAAGCTAGGTACTGAGATTCGGCGACTGTGTTACTACATTACAAGATGTACAGAAATGGAAGGTGCTTGGACGAATCGGACAGAAGCATTGCGACGTGCTAGCGCTGAGATCGATGGATATAGTAGTAGTACGTACTACTTGGCATGAGTGGCTTCAAGGGCATCTGGTTCTCTTTTATTTGGTACTCCCTCCGTCCACGATTAATTGCCCCTTTAGGATTGGGCGCGGAAACCAAGGCGTGTGTGAAATTACCAAAATGCCCTTGGAAATATCTGCCCTACTACTTCCGTTTCCCTCCCAGTGTCCCACCGCTCCCTCGCCCAGCACTGCACTGCGCTGCACTAGGACGCCGCCGTCGGCTTAGCCGCTCGGGCACCTCCCTTACCGGCCAACACACCCCCCCTCGGGCACATGCGCCACCGAGGCCCGCGGGGCCGTGCCCGCCGACCCGGCCGGCAGCCCGGCCGCCGAGCCTCTCCCTCCCCGTGCGTGCGACCTCAGCTGCGGCGAGGCCATCTTCATGTCCGGAGGAAGAGAAGCGAAGTAGAAGGCGGCGGCGGCTCCCTCGCCTTCTGGCGGCTACTGCAGCGTCGTCGCGCCCGGTCGCGCCTAAATCATCGGCCTTAACCGTGTCCGCGTCGGGGGTCGGCTCCATGCTTGGCGACCCCCATCCGCGGCGATCTCCACCGGCGACCATCGGCGTGGCTACCTTCGCCTCGATGCATCCGTTGCCTCGGCCATGCACGCGTGGGGCAAGCGTGCAGTAGGGAAAGGGAAGGATCGGGCTTGCGGTAGTAGTGGTGTGCGGGGGATGGGGAAGGAAGAGGAAGGAGTGAGATCGCAGAAGTTAGCGGCGGCGGCGGCGTCTGCGAAGGGGAGGCGTGCGGAAGGGAGAAAAAGGAGTCCGTGAACGAGTGGTCAGGGAGCTTCTGGAGACTCCGTCATCCTTCCCTTTTCTTTTTTATTTTCTATTTTTTTTGTTCTGTTTCCACGAGAAAATTGTTTTTTATTTACTTGGTCCCATGCGCTGACACTTCTGTATCCATTAGGCGGCAAGACTTTGCTTTGATGTGATGTGATAACCTATAGTGACCTTTTTATTTGTAGATTTTTTTTGAACCGCAAAGGGGCAATTAAACGTGGACGGAGGGAGTACGTTACTAGCAATAGCAAGGAGAGCAGAAGCCTATATAGGAGTATGTAAAGACAGCATGCACATGTGATATATAGATGGGGGAAGAACTGCTAGGAGAAGAAAAAATATTTGCAGCAGGGCTAGCTGCAATTGCAATGCAAAAATCAGTGCCTGTGTACTGTGGCAGCTAGCACTTCCCCGATCGAGGACATCTGTCCGTTCCATGCGCAGATCTCAAGGCAGGCTGCTCCCCATGATTTCCATTCAGCTGAAACGATCTTTTACAAGCGAAGAAAGCGAGCCGTTTCTTCTTTCTGCCGCTGCATCAATTTGTCCTCGATGATCTTCCTCTGCTCTTGAGGAGAGTGAAAAATGACTCCGCTCCTATCCTGCACCCTAGTCGATTTACGTTAGGCCTTAATCCTCCTTGATGAGAACACAAAAGGAACTCACTAGGGTTCCATATATGAGGAATCCGCTTCTATAGGACCGTTACATATAAAAACCTTAAGAGCCTCCCTGCCATTCGCAAATCATATATATGAGAAACTTATCGCCTTATGGTCATATTTAATCACTCATCGCATTATAAGAAATGTAGCATATCCTATGTTTGTTTATAAGTGGCTGACAATTATAGCGATTTCTATTCTTTCTCCTCAAGTGGCCGATGATTTTTAAAACAATAATTTTCATCTTCTCAACAATTTTATCAAATCTTCAACAACATAATTAACTACTCATAGTCATGGTAGGTAGCTATCTAATTGTTTTTGGACACCACAAACGATCTTGCTTCAGTCTTCGAAAAGAAGAGCCATCAATCCATTATTATTACAATTTCTATCCTACTCCACATACTAAGTTTAATACTAAAAACTAACATGAAAAATAAACAAACATCCATAGGAGGCAAAGAACTCCACCGTTCTTTAATAGCTGGAAAGTGCGTACTACTTCCTCCATCCAAAATTATAAGGCGTATGAATTTTTTTTAACCCAAGTTTGACCATTTATCTTATTCAAAAAAATTTGTGTAAATATTGCCAAATTTAAGTAATTCTTGAAGAACTATCATTAATAAAGCAAGCCATGACAAAAGAAGTGATATTTTGCAACATTTTTTGAATAAGACGAGTAGTTAAACTTGGTGTTAAAAAAATCAAACGCCTTATAATTTACTCCCTCGTCCCCTAAATAAGTGTCGCCTCGCTTCCCGGTAAAACAACTGCCGGCAATTTTAATAAATAATAAATATCATCGATTAGATTATAATTAGTATCATCGAAAAGATATTTGGATCTAGTTTTTTAACAAAATTATTTGGAGGGAGGGAGTAGCTAGGATGGAGGGAGTAGATTATTTTGAAGGTCCTTGGTGTGTTGTAATACACTACAACAAACCACCCCCTCTAGATACGTTTCCTTTGCTACGATTTTTGAAAGCATATCTACATCGTGAGAGGTTCAGTGGTAAATACGTTTGTTGTCACGTTTTAAGTATAACGTATCTACGGCCTCTGAGGTCGTATGGCGATACACGGTTGTTGACACGTTTTTTATAAATCGTAACTACATCTGCCGCTAAACACGTTTCCTGCTACGTTTTAGTAAAACGTATTAAACGTTGGCCCATTAAAATACCCTAAGCCCAAGACTATTGCACACACACTCTCTCTCTCTCTCTCTCCTGCTGCTCTCTCACGCACGCCGCCAACCGCCTCCTGTCCGAGTCTCTCCGAGATCCGACGAGGGATAATAGGCACCGGCCGGCCGGGCGGCCATACTCTGCCAGATCCTCTAGCGTGCTCTCCTCTTCGGCGAACTCTGCCCTGTCTCCTACAAATCCGGTGGGCTGGAGAATTTAGTACCGCGGTCGCACCCCCTCTCACTTCCTCGAGCAGATCCACGCCATGGCCGTCCTCCTCGTCCCCATCAACGTGCTGACCAGTCGGTGCACATCCTCATCTCCTCTCTCTCGCAGGTTCGAAAGGGACACGAATATGTGAGGTTGTAGTGCAGATGCCAGCAAGGGCGACCTCGCAGCCGTCCTCCGTCGCCTGTACACGCGCTCCCTCGGCAGTTGTCGCTTTCGGTAATGAACCCATCCTCTTTGCTTGATAGTACGTAATAATAAGTTGTCTCTACTTGAATTCAGGATGCGATTGGATTACTTGAGGAGAAGAGAATCAATCTCTCTCTCTCTCTCTCTGTGTATATAAATATCATTATTGTTCAGCCCTGAAAGCAAAACAGCATGAATGATGTGCCTGTAGATTCGTTTAATTGATTAGGAGGCTGGTGATGAACCAGGGATAACAGTGAAACACAATGGGTGGGGTTTTTTGTTGGTAATCACTATGGATTTGCTTGATTGTGTCATAGTTCTCATTGGATCATGAGATGCACTGAGCTTATGTAAAGAGTATGACATCTGATTCCCGCTGATTCTTCATGATGATCCCCACATGGTTTAAATAGGATTAATATATACATATATGCTTCAGATCATGCAGCTCTATGTTCTCTGTAGGCACTGGAAATATTTGGTTTATTCTCTGACAAACAAGATTAGGCATTAAGCTTGCAGTTTCACTCATTAGGCACTCAATTTTTTATAACTTATTTTAGGTGAGCCAATGGCCGGGGTGCGCACGGGTGTCGTGGGCATGGGGCTGTGGCCTGTGGTGGTTGGTGCCGTGGTGCGAGCATCTGAGGCACCGAGTGCAAGTGCAAGGTCTTAAGGCTGTCCACGTCGGCTGCGGCACAGCAGCAGCGCACCTGCACGGGGGGCTTCTGGTGCTCAATTTGTAAGTTAAAATCTGGCCAATTGGCTTCCCATTCAATAGTTACTGATTCAATTTTAAATCACTTGGATTCTTGGAAGAGCAGGGCCACCAACAGAGCATTATTTAGTCTAGTTTACTGATTTTGAGCAGGTACAACCCCAAATGCTGGTGGAGATGGCCACTAGGGTGCGCTACAGGTCTGCCAAACTAGCTGCTAGAATGGTTGGAGCTCTGTTTCACAGATCCATGTGAGTTCGCCCCTTTCATACCTTTCCTGTAGCCTGTTATCTTCAGTTCATAAATAAACTAGGGCCTTGTTCTCTTTCCTAAATTTGCGCAAGTTTGTCCACTCTCTCTCCATCACATCAATTTGTACCCGTATGTATGGAGCATTAAATGTAAGTAAAAAAAAAATAACTAATTATACAGTTTAGTTATAAATCACGAGACGAATCTTTTGAGTCTAGTTGGACCATAATTGAACAAAATTTACCAAATACAAACGAAAGTGCTACAGGGCTTCGCATGCAAGTTTTTTACAATCTGAACAAGGCCTAGATTTTGTTGAGTGCATAAAGTAGTGCCAGACGCTTGCAGTGTATAATAATAGAACTTTCTATCACATATGGACAGGTTGTTGGAAATTCAATCATGTTAACCGAGTAGGTGAAGGATATGAATATCAATATATCACTTGAGTTCTGGAGAGCTATACCCAGGAACAGCCACAGAAGCTGGTAAGTAGGCTCACGTCAAATCATCCTCTATTTCTCTCATATGAAATTGGTTTCTGAATCAACTTCTTTCAGTTAACTGTTGTCAATATGTTATAGAAAGAATCATGCAAGTGTAAATTTTGTTTGAATATCCCACCAACATATTTGCTAATTCTAACAATCTGATATTTTTTTTTTCAAGATAAGAACTAGGTTTGTACAGTAGCTTTTGAATAACTTATAGATGTGCTGCATGATAACAAAATTTCTAGTTCTTGCTCTACACAATTGTTGAAAAAACATTTACTTCTATCCCTAGCTAAGATATAGTATTTTCCTAAATGTATTAGGAAAATTTGTGTGGCATTGTATTTTCTAGAACTTATAGAGTTTATTTATTTAATATGCAGGATCATGAAAGCGTGTCAAGAAAATCTGATGCACGAAGAAGCAACTAGTAAGCTGAAGTGCAAGTTTGGGCAAGCACAAAGCTTTTTAAATAGATTAGATCCCAATGTATATGAATCAAAGGAATTGTAATATCTACATTCTGTATTGGATGATTGGTTCTGTCATTGACTCTGTTTGCTCTAATATTAAATGAAATACATTTTGTGTGGTATTCCATCTGTGTACTATAATGTCCAAGTAAATATGATTATGTGTGGATTAAAACATTTCCAGAAAATATAATAGCAATAAGAAAAAACAAAACAGATATGAAAGCGTATCAACTTTGCTTGACACGAAATTTAAAATGTCTCAAGGGGATGTAGATATGCAATTCAACGTCTTTAGAAAACGTTTCATGTATTTCTAGACACGTCTCACACCGTTTCTAATAAGCGTCTCATGTCTTCTAGGCACGCTTGACAAAACGTATCTACAGTTTTTGACACGGTACATAGGGAGACGCTCCTGACACGCTTTAGTAAAGCATGTCTATACTTCATTAGAGATGAAATAAAGCGTATCTAGCGTATAAATAAAGCGTATCTACAGGGGTGGTTTCTTGTAGTGATAGGGTCCAAAACCAGAATCAATACGTCCCCTGAATAGTACCTACACAAAAACTTTCAGTTATTAGCAATTGTCAAACACAGCATGGTTTCTCATAATGCAAATAGCCACAACCCTATCAGCAATACATTATTTTTTTTTCTTTCCTCCCATTTTGACCACATGCATTCTGAATAAACTGTTCATCATTGGTAGGAGGAACACTCCGAAGAACACAGATAGCATGGCATAGAAACATGGCAGCGCATAATGACAATCTCACAGAGGAGATGTTTGGTTGTTTCAGGTTTGCTACAAAAACAACAAAGCGTACTTCCATTCAAATTCTTCTTTGCTAGGTTATCTCTAGTTAAATACCCCCCTCTACTAGGTAGCATAAGAATATAATTTTTAGTGGCAACTTCATATGTCAATTTTTTTGGTGATACTTAACCCCATTATTATTGATAAGAAAGTTATATGTTGACTTCATAGAGAAACCACCATTTCTTTGCAAACTCCAAATTAAAAGTTGTCTAAAACCTTCTTTAGTATAGTAGAAACCGTTTGCCACTTATTGTAGATAGTATATATAGTAGAAACCGTTTACCACTTGTAGAAAAGTACTGGGAGAGGTTATTATATCCATAATTAAAAAAAATTACATGTCTATAAACTTGGTTAGTGTAACTTAGGACCGATTTAAAGATTCTTTTTTTTGTGGGTGGGGGGGGGCATGCATGCGGTACCATTTATAGCATAAGTTCCCTGAACAGACAGGCATTAGTTGTGATTGAGGAGCATATTAGTTATCGTTCCTCCTCCTAAACCTGTCCTAAAAATCTTAATAATGGTTACATACGTTGACAGAAGAATAAGTAGGAGTAGGTTCTACTAATTGTGTGGCAAGCAACTTAAAGGGTCAAATAAATAAATCCCTCAGCTTACAACCAAAATAAATGCATCCTACTATACATAGAACGCTACTGTCATGCATGCAACTTTTGTCCAGAAGCACAGCACAGCACAGTCGACGACGACAAGACAAATGCTACGGCCATCAATGTCTGCAGTAAGATCTGTACTACCCTGGCCAATGCTGCCTCACATGGCAATGCAATGGAGATGCACGCAACAAGCAATGCGGACAAGGATTGTGGTCCTGGTCATCATGTCATCATCAAAAGCTAAAATTTTTCATGTCCTACAAAATTGGCCTGCCGTTTGTGAAAAACATGGCTGCTCCCAAAGGATTTCATCAATAGATCTGGCCTTGTTCGGTTGGGGAGTGGAATTGCAACTTTTTCCACTCCCCAACCATCACATCAATTTCTAATTGTTTATATGGAGCATTAAATGTTAGTAAAAAAAATAACTAATTACACAGTTTAGTTGTAAATCACGAGATCGAATCTTTTGAGCCTAGTTGGGCCACGATTGGACAATATTTACCACAAAAAAAACGAAGTGCTTCTGAAAAATTCTAATCTCTCCAACTTTTTTCCAACTCTCTCTCCATCACATCAATTTCTATCCATATATATGGAGCATGAAATATAAATAAAAAAATAACTAATTGCATAGTTGGGTTGTAAATCACGAGACGAATCTTTTGAGCCTAGTTGGGCTATGATTGGACAATATTTACCAAATAAAAACGAAGTGCTACAGTAAATTTGCAACTTTTTCCAACCCCTAACCGAACAAGGCGAGAGTAGTTCTTCGTCGTTTTTTGCAGTGGCCGAAGCATGCGCCCGAATTTGTTGGCTTTGCCTGTTTGTCCATATGGCAACGTGGCAGCATTCTGTTGGTTGCAATAAGTGCCTTTCATTTTTGTAAATTGGGCACATGACTGTATCTCTTTGGACTTAATTAATCTACTAATTCTAGAACTATATCAGCTCTATTTTGTTGTTCAAAAGTGATGATGGGCAGGACCGTATATGTCATACTCTTATTATTGTCAACTTGGCCACAAATCAAATGGTAGCCTTTTAGGTCTAATTTAATTTGGCACTATACCATTTTGTCCATGACCAAAGTTTGCCTTGGTTCATTGGAGGTGCAAAAGCGATCAAGAGCCCCTCCAGGAATTTTTGTCATGTCTGCTTTGAGGAGGACGAGGCTAGAGGTTGAGATGAACTTTTAGCCCCCTGGATTTTCATCCTAGATCCCTCAATGGATTCAATTATGCTTTGCTAAGCGCTTGATATTGTCTTCAATCTTTGTACTAGCAATAGAGATGAGGAGGAGAAATTGCAATGGAAAGTTCCCTAAGGAGGACTAGGCACATAAATAAACATACATATTGAGCAAGGACACTATCGTTCTCCCCTTCTATCTATTTTGTTTCATTAGGGATCATACACACGTCACAATTTTAATTTACAATGCAAGAGTACCTTGTCAGGATGAGAGAGGAATGAAGGAGAGAGAAGACTGTGAAGGGGGAGGGCATGGGGACCATGATGGCGGAGGGAAATAGGAGGAGTTGGAGTGCACGCGAAAGAAAAAGGTGAATGGAAACAATAGAATGTGAGGAAGGAAGAGCTAAAGGGACAAGAGCAAAAAACAACATTTCACCATTGTTCCCTCGTCCCGTGAGCCAAAAATAAATATTTTAATGGTCAATGTGCTTTTAAACAAATTTATCACAAACTAGAGTGTCCAATAGCTAAATGGACCTTTTGTGGTGTCCTCTTGCAACATGACTTTATTTTTAATCTAATGTAGTCCTTATGAAAACTAATTTAGAGTAATAAGCCTTAAATTTGATTTTGAACTACCTACCTCTACAGTTATAAAAGAAAATTGTTGGCATTTCTAACGTCACTACTAAAAAGCAGAGATAAACCCTACTCCTAGCAATGACCCCAGAAATGGTTGGTATATAATTACTTGTCATTAGCAACTAGTCACTCTTGAATTACTAACATTCCTAAACATGAAGTAGGTTGTCATCCCCAATTATATTGTTAGGAAATTAACATAGATTTATATTGTACTATTGTGACTAGGCGTATAAAAATATATGAATAAGATATAAATGTAAACTAATGGGTTCTCGCAAGCGTCATGATAATTATACCGTTGTAGCATTTTACCTAGGGAAGTCTCCGGGTTGTCGATTTATAATTATACCTCCGGGGGAAAGCTATGTAATAAACTATTATTGTCATATTGATGCGAAACTATGTGGACATGATAAACGATACTACCTAAGTCGTATACTCTACTTATAACAAAAGTAGGAGGTCACAAGATAAATAAAGATAAATGCGGGTGATAGCATAATCATCAAATATCATAATTAAAGATAATCATCGAGCATCTTACTAGTCATAATCATAGCTAGCCATTGGATAAACTACGGAGATAGGTCTATAACTACGTCAATTGAATAACTCTAATTAGTGCAACTACATCTAGTAATCATTGCTAAATCAACCCTAAATCATCATTGCATGTAAAGAGGCATCAACTAATGAGGGTATTAAGACCTAAGTCACCTCCTTCGCGCGGCCGTGCCCATGCTAGTCCTACATACGGGGGGTGGACTACGGAGGAACTAACGTAGTCTGTCACCTACGCTTGACTACCACACGTCCCCAAGATATCGGGGTGCACTCACGTATAAACAAGACATCTAGACACCACGTCTACATATCGCCTATCATCTACCCATTGTACATATGGATAAATGCTATACGAGCAATTACATGAATTCAATAAGATCAAGTAACTAAACTAGACATATAATCAAAGTAGACAATGACTATTGCAATTAAGAACATATGAATATATTTAGAGTAAAGTCTCCCTAATCTGAATAATGAATACAATAAAGTAATTAAGAACTAGATCTATTACCGAACTCTCGCGCCCAGCCCGGACGCCGGGGCTCCAGATCCGATGAAGAACTAGATCTCCTCTACTTCTAATCTAGCTAGCTAATCCTATGAACTAGAAGGCTCTTGATGAACTTGAAGGCTCTTGATGCTTGATGGCTTGAGACCTTGATGAATAATGAATTGGCTCTTTCCGGGGGGGTCTACCCTTATATTTATAGTCCTGGGATGGATGCTGCGGCGCCCGCAGGATCAAACCGACGTAACGTAGGGCCGAGATGCATCCTTGGAGGCGGTGGAGGAACATTCCGGAAGGGGGAGCCAAACCCTAACAGAGGGCGCCGCTCGGCCCCACCTGGCGGCCTCCCCCCCCCGCTCCTTCCTGTCTTCTGAGTCTTCCCGAGTCTTCCCGTGATGTCCTTCGTGGGCGGATAAGTTTCGTGGTTATTTTGCGTTAGAATCCCTCTTTTTTCAGCTTTTCTCGAAATCACCCCGAAATTACGTAATATGCAAAACTCGTGGAATTTGTCGATAAAGCCCTAGACTAGTGTGTTATCTTGTTGTCCATCGGGTAAAAAGCCCTAGTAAAAGTTGACGCTAACAGGTGTCAACAATACCCCCAAGCTTTACCTTTTGCCGGTCCCTTGGCAAACACACCAAGTCTAGTTGATACTTGTATTTAGATCGGGGAGTTGCTACAATATCATTATACTTTCCAAAGTACACATGCTTTCAAACAAAATTTCCTCCGGATCAAACAATATATGCTCTAATCTTTAAACTTACTCATTTCACCTGTAATATGGGGTTTCACAAAATTTTGCATAAGTCTTGAGCAAATCGAAAGATAGAACAATTAAGCTAAGTGCTATGTCTCAAATTCTTTGCAATACTAACATTCTGAAGTTTTTGATAGGTTTTCGAGAATAAAACTCGGAGCTTAATTGTATGACACCCTCAAGTCTCTCAATGTATGTGGTATTTGTGGTTCTCTCTTGAGGCGTTAATGTTGTTATGCCCCTATAGCTAAAGGTATATATAGTGGAGCTTATAGGATTGGCATTAACAAGGATAGGCATACTTGCAAAACACGTATTGTAAAGTCAACTAGTGGATCCACAGAGAATCGAGGCATACAATCAAACCAAGATGTGCATGTGTATGGAATATGGTGGATGGGTGCATATGTGTTATTTATGGCTAACTCCTATTTCTACTTTTGCTCTTTTGGGAATGACTCTCTTTTAAAATCTTTCTCAGGAAAGACATGGGCTATCTTTATTATTTCTTTTTATTCAGGGGAGGCGGGCATCTAGTACCCATTGTTTTTTGATTCTTTGGGACACTTGTCCATCTTTTACTCCCTTTTTCTTTCTTCTTTTTTTTTCTTGCTTTCTTTTCTTCATTTTGCATAGCCACATGTATCCTTTGAATACAATAAATGAATCGAGAGATATAATCAGGACTTAGAGCATTAAAGACAGGGGTTATTCCTATAGGGTGTGTCTATATTTTTTAAGGCCCTCCCCAAAGTGTAGGAGGTGAACATTTTATAATAAATATGTATGAAAGTATGGTGAATGATTGCAATTACTCCTTGAAGTAGGAATAATGCATATGTGAACTGGAGTGTGCAAATGATTCTTGGTTTTAAAAAGCATGACAAGACTCTCATAAGGTATACAACACAAAGTTGATCTGAATTCAATGCAAAGCAAGCGACTTAGATGTGAAAGGGTTTTCCTATCCTCTAAGATATTAATTTGGCTTTGGTAGGAATTCACATTTGTCATACGAGAGCTCATCATGTATTTTCTTAGATTTTTAAAAACAAAATCTCCAAAACATAGTAATGCTAGGAAGAAGATAAATAGCAGCTCAACCTTTTTATGAATCATATCAATCAACTACCTAGACTTAGCGCAAGCTTATACCTCCACAATTAATGGTTCGAGAATAAATTCTCCAATTAAAACAACAATGCTTAGAACCAAGAAGATTTTATGTTTGGCAAGTAGGTACTTTAGTAAGCATTATAACAGAGCAACTATTCATCACATCCAAAACAATTTTAGTGTTCATTGATTTTAATAGCTCTAGCCTGGACTAATTATACTCTAATAAATATAGAACTAAATATTTATTTAGTTTTATTAGTTATATATCTTTTTATAGTTTTAAATTAAACTCCTAACAAAAAAGACTCTATGACCTTGTGGACCTTCATGTGCCCACATATTTTTTGGTATTTTATGATTATATAAGGTAGACTAAAAAATCGCTTAGGTGTAGTCACCTAATAACTAGGGGATGCTCCTCCCCAAGCTTGATGATCGCAATATCGGTGTAGATTCCTTTTTTTTAGCGGACCAGCTAATAGCGAGCCCGGTGGTCACCACTGATAGTCCCTCCTTGCTATAATATTGTTCCCCGCATAAATACTCCACAAGAAACCAAAACTCGAGGCTCAAGTTGAATAATGGGTTAGCGGTCACCAAAGAATAATTGATCACCTTTATGAGTTATTTTTATGTTGTCTAATTTAAGCAGGATTCTATTTTTTTTAAGATGCAAGAATTAAATATGAATGCTATATATATTTATTTATTTTTTTATTTCTATTTTTATGCCACCACAGTGGGTATTCCTTCGAAAATACCATAGGGTATCCACATGGGGCTTTATGATGCCATGAATAATGCAATAAATATTTTTATTATTTTTAATATATGAACAGATAATGCTACTAAATAAATTGAGTTTCCTAATGCATTTAATGGGATAGCTACCATTCTGACCTTATGGCTAGGGTACGGAATTTAAAGTCTACCGACAGGGACTTAGACAGTGAGCACTTACTCAGTGGGTTCATCGTCTGTGGTAACCTCAGTCAACTCCCCATCTTGCGGTGATGCGTCGTGTGCCTCCTTCCATCTTGCTTCGGTCTCTTTTGCTTCTTTCTCTTCTAACTCTTGCTCTTCATCTTTGTTTTCCTTCTCCCACGCTTCTAATCGTGCTAAGATCTCCTCCTTTTCTTCCTTGGCGATCTGGTCCATCCTTTCAGCTTCTTCTGCCCAGCTACTCTAGCGAGGTGCTTGTTTGTTCTCTTCTTGCTCTGGGAAGCGATCTTCATATTTCACGATCTTGCCAGGAAAGTCTTCCCATCCACGGTGAGGCCGAGCGGCGACGGTGTGCTTGGCGTCTTCTCCTGTTGCGTTGCTTTCTGGCCTGCTCATGGTTATTTAATATTCTAAATTGACAACGTACCTTTCCGGTAGGTAGGTTGAAGTGGATTTGTCCGGACCCAATGTAGATGTTGGCGTTAGCAGTGTAGAGGAACGGTCTTCCCAAGAGGATCGGGGAATCATCGTCTCCCTGCATGTCAAGGACTAGAAAATCTGCAGGTATATATTGTCCTTGAATTCTTACCATGACATCCTTGACTACTCCTTCAGGGAACCTTAGTGATTGGTCCGCCATCCGCAAATCGAATACATGTTGGGTATAAAGGTAACTTAAATAATTCATCATATACCGCTTTTGACATTACGTTGCGGCCGATCCAGTTGTCGCAGACGGTGTGAGAGAAAGGTGGTGTCTTTGATAGTGCATTCAATGATTGGGACACCGGATCACCTCTCTTGATTGGAAATGGCTTGGGTAGCTTTGTGATCGTTTTTCGTGTTGAGAGCAAAGTGATTAGTTGAGTTGTCTCCTCGGGTGCATGCTTGGTCCTCCTCCATCTTCTTTGTTTCTATTGTTCTTCTTCTTTGGCATTGGTTGCTGTTCTTGCTCTTCTTGTTGCTGAAATTGCTTCGGACTGCAGGGAGCTTTCGGGATGCGGTTCTTGAATGTGAATCTCTCCTTCTTGTCTTTGATGGACAGGGCGATCTTGGCGAACTCCGCATAGATGATGGCTTTTGTTGTGCATAGGAATGGCCGGCCCAAAATGATGGGTGCCTTCTCATCTACTCCTCGTCTCCATGACCACGAAGTCAACTGGGACATATGACCGCCCCACTCTAATAACAATTTCTTCTAGTACTCCCTCGGGGTAGCAAATGGACTGATCTCGCAAGCTGCAAGCGTATGTTTGTGTACAACAGGGGATCATTTAATATTTTCTCATAAATTACTTTGGGCATGATGTTGACACTTGCGCCGAAGTCGCAGATAGCCTCTGGAAAAAACGTGACATCCTATGGAGATAGGAATAACAGTCTTCCGGGGTCTCCCATCTTCTCTGGTAGAGAGTGGTCAATCCACTTGTACATCTGCAGGCTCAATATGATATTGGGTTGCATTATGAATATCAACAAGGTTAGCAGTTTCTAAATCTTCTCGTTGGCCTGGAATCTTGCCTTTCTCTAGTGGAGGAACAAAGCAGCAGCCTAACCGAGCTAATTGTGATTCTAACATTTTATTAAAGCTATGCTGATTCTTTATGGTAGAAGCAAAAGTATCCATTCTAGCATGTATGTTTTCCAAAGTTTTATCATTTGATGTTAGCTTCCTAGTCATTTGATCTAGTAGTTTGGATTGACTAGTAACTAATTCTCTCAAAGGTGGAAGGTTATAATTATTAAAGTTGTTACCTTGGTTGTTACCTTGGTAATTACCTTGTCGAGGTTGTTGATTTCACCCTTGATTTTGCTGAGGACGATAGTAGGTGTTATTGTTGATGAAGTTCACATCCTCTTGCGGTGTAGGGCAACCGACAAATGAGTGCCCGTAGTCTCCACATTCTTCACATGTCATATGGGAATCATTGACGTGCATGACTTCCTTTTTTCTCGATATCGAGCTTTTTTCATGATGAGGTCTAGCTTAGCAAAGTGACCATGTCGGCTTCCTTGAGATGATGGATTCCTCCTCCCTTCTTGCGAGGTTGAGTACGTTCTTCATTGCATGTTGAGTTTGAGGCCATCTTCTCGAGAAGTGCTTTAGCATCGGCCGAGCTTTAGTGACAGAAAGCTCTCCCACCACAAAGCATCAATAGACTCACGGGTGCTAGAGATAAGCCCATGATAGAAAGTCTGCATTAATAGCCACTCCTCTATCCCATGATGAGGACAGGTCTTCAATATAGTTCGAATCTTTCCCATGCTTCGAATGAATGATTCATCATGTTGTTGTTGGAAACTTGAAATCTTCCCACACGAGCATTGGTCTTGGTCAGTAGGAAAAGAATTTTGCCAGAAAGCAGTCGAGCATAGGTCCCATGTAGTGTGCTTATCTTTGTTGATGTAGAACCACCGCTTGGCTTTCCCCAATAATGAGAACGGGAAAAGACGGAGTAAGATAGCATCTTTTGATACTCCTCCGATAGTGAAGGTGCTTTGCAGATTTCTAGAAAGTGTTGTAAGTGTGCACTTGCATCTTCATGTCCTTTTCCATAGAATTGGTGGCTTGAACCATGGTGATGAGAGCAGGCTTGAGCTCGAATCCATTCTCCCCCAAAGTGTTGACCGCTTTGGTCCAAATCCGGATGTTTGTTGTTGTTGGGGCAGAGAACTCTCGCAGTGACTTCTCAGCCATGTCTTCAAACACGAAAGCTAGGTTGTCACCTAAATACTCTTGCTTTGTTCTTCTACTTCTTCTTCGAATTCTTCTTACAATTGTTGGAGCCGGCTCCTCCGAAGAGTTAGCTTGAGCAAAGAAAGGGTGTTCTTGATGGTGACTCGAATTTCTCCCTTATTTCTACAAGCCTTTTCCCTCTAAGGAGTTTCTCCGGATCGTCAAGAAAGTTCTTTGGAAGAGAAAAACCATTCATTCATCACCCCGCATAAGATAAGAAAATGATAACAATGAAGGGTGTACCTGATAGAGTTAGAGATCGATTGGTAATATGACTTTATCCATGTGTATATAGGTCATCAATATGTTCTAAGTTTATTGTGCCTTCCACGGCAACGGCGCCAAAAATGCTTGTTGGCATTTCTAACGTCACTACTGAAAAGCAGAGATAAACCCTACTCCTAGCAATGACCCCAGAAATGGTTGGTATATAATTACTTGTCATTAGCAACTAGTCACTCTTGAATTACTAACATTCCTAAACATGAAGTAGGTTGTCATCCCCAATTATATTGCTAGGAAATTAATATAGATTTATATTGTACTATTGTGACTAGGCAGATAAAATATATGAATAAGATATAAATGTAAACTAATGGGTTTTGCAAGCGGACAGATAATTATACCGTTGTAGCATTTTACCTAGGGAAGTCTCCAGGTTGTCGATTTATAATTATACCTCTGGGAAAGCTATATAATAAACTATTATTGTCATATTGATGCGAAACTATGTGGACATGATAAACGATACTACCTAAGTCGTATACTCTACTTATAACAGGCAGAGGGTCACAAGATAAATAAAGATAAATGCGGGTGATAGCATAATCATCAAATATCATAATTAAAGATAATCATCGAGCATCTTACTAGTCATAATCATAGCTAGCCATTGGATAAACTACGGAGATAGGTCTATAACTACGTCAATTGAATAACTCTAATTAGTGCAACTACATCTAGTAATCATTGCTAAATCAACCCTAAATCATCATTGCATGTAAAGAGGCATCAACTAATGAGGGTATTAAGACCTAAGTCACCTCCTTCGCGACCGTGCCTATACTAGTCCTACATACGGGGGGGGACTACGGAAGAACTAACGTACTGTCATCTCACGCTTGAGACTACCACACGTCCCGGCATATCAGGGTGCACTCGCAGATAAACAAGACATCTAGACACCACGTCTACATATCGCCTATCATCTACCCATTGTACATATGGATAAATGCTATACGAGCAATTACATGAATTCAATAAGATCGAAGTAACTAAACTAGACATATAATCAAAGTAGACAATGACTATTGCAATTAAGAACATATGAATATATTTAGAGTAAAGTCTCCCCTAATCTGAATAATGAATACAATAAAGTAATTAAGAACTAGATCTATTACCGAACTCTCTCTCGGCCCAGGCCTGGCGGGCTCCAGATCCGATGAAGAACTAGATCTCCTCTACTTCTAATCTAGCTAGCTAATCCTATGAACTAGAAGGCTCTTGATGAACTTGAAGGCTCTTGATGCTTGATGGCTTGAGACCTTGATGAATAATGAATTGGCTCTTTCCAGGGGGGTCTACCCTCATATTTATAGTCCGGTGGGATGCGGCGTGCGCCGCAGGATCAAACCGACGTAACGTAGGGCCGAGATGCATCTTTGGAGGCGGTGGAGGAACATTCCGAAGGGGGAGCCAAACCCCTAACGGGGAGGCCGCCGCCATGGTGGGGCCGGCCGGCCCCCCCACTGGCGGCCTCGCCCCCCCTCGCCCTTCCGGTGTCTTCTGGAGTCTTCCCGAGTCTTCCCGTGATGTCCTTCGTGGCGGATAAGTTTCGTGGTTATTTTGCGTTAGAATCCCTCTTTTTCAGCTTTTTCTCGAAATCACCCCGAAATTACAGAATATGCAAAACTCGTGGAATTTGTCGATAAAGCCCTAGACTAGTGTGTTATCTTGTTGTCCATCGGGTAAAAAGCCCTAGTAAAAGTTGACGCTAACGGTATCAACAAAAATAAAGTAAGAACTTTATTTTGCATCTAAACTACCCACTTATGGCTTTGTAAAATATAAACTAAAGCATTCCAATTTTTTATCTAAATTACCAATGCAGGCTATTATAAAAAAGAATTGAGCAACCGTAGAGTATGCTATTTCTGTTTCTAAATTGCCCGTTCTGCCACTATTAAATGTAAATTAAATATAAATGATATGCACTAATACATATTATTACAAGTATACATTTGTATGTTAGCGATAAAAAAATATTTTATAGTCCATTGATAGTGGAAAATATTCACTCAACAAACCAGGTACTAATGCAATGACATCATAGATAATTTAGTTTAAATTAAATCAAAACTCAATGATAATATATTATGGAATTTGTTACTCAAGTTTGTGCAATTTCACCTTAACATTATGACATATTAGTACTAGTATTGATAGTTTAATTGTAAGGTCTCTAAATTTTTGCATATAATTTTTGGATAGGGGAAATGTAAAAGGAATCTTTAAAGGAAGCCATTGTAGTAAGTAAAAAGTGTAGTAAAGACACACATAACCTATTCTTCAAAGAAGTATACAAGTAAACTTTTGAATAAAAGAAACAAGGAGCACTTGAGCTTCAACTTAGCACATGAAGAAAAAATTATAAAAAAAACTTAAGAAAAAATAAAAAATATGGGTTCATGATATATCACAAAAAAAATGCAACAAGAGCTGATATAAGTTAAGCTTTGGTTTTAGCTAAATAAATAGTAAAAAAAATCATAGAGATACAAAACAATGATGGAAACACATAAAAAATAATTGGTATATTGATCATAATTAGCTAAAGATCATAGAAAACCTATATTGGTGTTACATCAGAAATAAATGAGGAGATATATAAAATAAAAATAATCAAACTACGTATCCATGGAAGTAGTCTTCGGTGCCATAATGTTCTTGCCGTTGCTGGAGCATAGATCAATGTGTTCGTAGATGCTACTAATAAATGTTAAAATCCATAGCATCACGGACAGATTTAGATCAAGTGGCGAGCGAGATATATAGGTTGTGTGATCTTCCTCCCCCATCTTCTTCCTTTTTCCTTCACCCTCTGTCTTTCCCTTTTCTTTTTGTGTGTGTGTGTTGGGTGCAGGGTCTCAATGCAAGCACTCGTACACCATGTTGGATCCTCCCAAGAATACGTATTAATTAGTAGTAAGATTGTTGATTAAAACTGTTTGTCAAGATCTCTTCTCATGGACAAACTACACCTAGTAATGCTGACCACATTTAGGGCTCGTTCGGTTGTGAAGGAAATGACTTCTAGAAATGTTCCCGATTGGATTGATTAGCAAATTTCTTTAAGCTTTGTGAGCCATATAATAATCATACCTGGCTTTGTTCCAGGCTGAAACGAACAAGCCTTACAGTCTTTTTTTTCTCTCCTTTATTTTGCTGGGTAGTCTGGGTCGTCTCACCTTCCACCTCTGCTAGCTGCAATGAACATGGATTATGATTCTGGATTCTTCTATGATGGAGTGGCCTGTGTTAAACCACGTATAGTACCCAAGAAAACCCCCACACACACCCCACCCCCCCCCCCCCCCACCCACCCCCCCCATTGAGAGCAGATCGAGGCGGGCTGTTCACGCTTTTGAATTGACTGCAATATGGCACCTGCCTGTTTGCGCACAGATCGAGCACCTCACACGATGGAGCAGACCATGGAAAAGCTTTATTTGGCGACAAGAGGAGCAGGGTTGAAAGATGCGGGTGTGGACCGCACTGGCTGCTCGTACCGATGACAGCTAGAGCGGCCCATCGAGCAGCATCATGGTTCGTGATCATCAGATCATGGATTATCGATCGGCGCCATCGATCAACGACACGTAGCAATCAGTTAGGTGACCTTGGATGCCCGGTCGATTTGGCCTGCTCCCTGTCCGTTTCTTTTTTTCGTATGGAATATCGGAAAACTACAAGAATAAATGGAATAAATGGATACATTTGGACTCCACAGATGAAGTCCTCTTTATAGTCTGTCCCGTTCGCTTTAGTTTATCAACTGACTTATCAGTTATTCTAATAGTATTTTTCTTACACATAATCAGCCAACTTATAATAAATCCTATTTCATTATATTTATCCATGGCACCGAGAATATGTTTTAGAATATTTACTCTATAAGCTAGCATCTTAATGTTACTATTATTAATTAGATGCTCAAAAAGGAGACTCCAAATTAATTCCACAAGAAAAAAAGGTAATTTTAAAAATTCTCACAGAATAATTATAAGCACCCGGCATTTGGTTGTGGTGCAAACGGATTTGATATGGATATCGCTAATACTTTATGTGTTTATTTGGATTCGGATTCAAATACGGATTGTATCGAGCTATATATGTCGGGCATGATACAAATAGATTTCGACATTATAAATAAGTGATTTGAGTATTCGAATGCGGATATGGTATCAGATGTCGAATATTTAGAAGTGAATACACATGTGTCTAAACTCCTCTAAATGGACTCGAACTCGAATACAGTTAGAAAACATCTGTATGTACCATCATTTGGATCTCCATGAAGATAGATAGAGGTTGTTGCATATTTTACATTTGAATAACTGCCATCATATTTCTCACAAGATTTGATAAATGAATATTTATTCTAAATAATTAAATATGTATATAGATTTGATGCATGAATAATTAATTTTTAATGTATTTAACAAATTATTTATATAATTTATTAAATAAATTTAGTTCAATAATGATGGGTTAATTGATATATTTAATTATTAAATATTTATTATAGCGTATATATATCATTAAATATTTATTGAGTAATTTAGATGTGCACCTTGATTTTATTTCGATTCAGTTATCTTTGAACTTTTTAGTAGTATCATTCTATTCATGTACTATGTTAAATTTAATGATATGGCAAAAGGACGTGTACCTATTGCTTACAAGAGTCTCAGTAGCACTTCACATCTAGGGTTCGACTCCTCGTGGGAACAAATTTACAAGATTTAATAGTGTTGTGCTAGACGTCGTTGCAGCGAGAGGTGCCTATTGTGATTTTATCGACCTTAAGGATTTGCTAGCCAAGTTTTTGAAGATGCTCTTAGGGGTAAGGTTTGCATGTGTGTGTTTATTAGAGTGAGTATGCTTGCATGCGTTGTACTTGTAATTTGTCAAAAAAAGTTAAATAACAATATATAGTTTCAATTGAATTAGCAAGTGGTAACTTTGTTAATCTCGAGGATTTCTCGGCCAACTCTTTAAAGATGCTCATAGAGGTAGTATTTATGAGCATGTATTCATGGGATGAGTGTGTATACATATGTCGTACTATGTAATTCGCAAAAAGAAGGATAAGCACTTTGAGTTAAATTGAGTAAATATCCGGATAGAAATCTGTCAGGGGTGAAACTTACGGTCCGTTAAACCCTTGGGTAAGCTCATAACTAACCAGACCACCAAGCTAGCTCACGGCCGCTCAGAGATCAGCTCAAGCAGGGCCAACAGGCCGCAAGCTAGAGCCAAGGCAGAAGTGCACCGCGCTAGCCCAAGCGCGAGGCCGGAGCCACAACCCCAAGGGTGCGCGGTCTGTACATAGGGCTTCTGACCTCGGGGCATGTGCGACTCGCATGACCCCACGGTGAGACTTCTCCTCCGCCACTCCACCCCGCGCGACCCTAGCTTGCACCGCAAGCTATTAGGGACACGTTGTAGCCACGATTCGCGCACAAACCACGCATCGGTCAACCCGTGCCCATTCCTCCTGTACCCAGTGCAGGGTATGGATTCCCAATAGTGGCACTATTGACATGCCCTGGCTGTCAACCAACACGCAGCAGGCCATGTATTTGCAAGACAATACTATTACATCAAACCGCGTACGAGACGGGTCTATATTAACTGCTCAGCCTCTCCAACCACTGTACAAGGATGGGCCGGGTATGGGTACGGGTGGCCTCTATCCATTAGATATGTACCCTTTTGTCATCTTGAGAATTCATAGGTAAATATATTTTTCTCACGTATTCCCTCCGTTTTAAAATAATTTACTTTCTTTGACTTTTAAAGACCGTGTTTGACTATTCGTTTTATTTAAAAGTTTTATATAAATTATTATTAAAATATGTCTAATAATAAAATAAATCATAACAAGATACATAATATTTATAATTTTTTTTTTAAATAAGACAAATAGTTAAATATAGTTTTTAAAAGTCAAAGAAGGTAAAGTTAATTTAAGACAGGGGAGTACTCCCATAATTGGGTAGTGGCCAAAATATTTGGGACACGCCAACAGCTTGAAAAGGACAGATGAATAACATCGTACTGGAGCTTGGCATGTGTAGTACCGTACTATGCACAGAACACATGGGTTGAATTTAATAATATTAAAGTATACCGCCACTGATCAGTGGCTTTTATTTGCCTACTTCTGAGGCTGAGGAGAATAAGCTTTTCCGTACAGCTGAATACGACAAAAATAGTATCGTTGATCACTGTCACTGGATTGCTAAGCTATGCTCTAAAGATTTGCTAGGACGATTCTGCACGTCCGTTCAGATTCGCATCATAGACGGCACTGAGGAGTGAATCCAATCTCCCTTCCGAAAAACAATTTCAACTAAATATATATTAAAAAATATTAATATTAAGATACATAATTAGTATCATTAGAAATATATTTTAATCTAGTTTTTAATAAATTTACTTAAGATATAAATATATATTACATGTATTTTTTATAAATCTAATCAAACTTGTGGGACATAAACCAACGGTGACAACTAATAAAGATCTAAGGGGCGAACATGTCTCCTTTCTGACATAACTTATAGTATCTGATTTAATAATGTTTGTCTTTCTCTTCCTCCTATTTTTTTCCCACTCTAGGTGTAGTTACTCTTATCTTCAATTATATATGGGTACCTAATCATTTATCAGATTGAATGTATCCATATACTCATTTTAATAAGATACACCAAATTGTGAAAAACCTCAATTCTATCATCGGTTCTAAGTACAAATTGTTTGTGCCAATCTTATATATATGTCCTCCTTCGTCCATAAAAAGAACGCAATTATTGGATCCGTCTTTGGTTAAACTACTTAAATTTAACAAGTTTATAGTGAATAAAAGTATTCACATTTATATCTCCTAATAAATTTAATATAAATATATATTCTATAACTAATGTAATAGTACTTAGTTCGTATCATAAATGTTAGCACTTTTTTATATAACTTTAGTCAAAGTTTAAATTATTTGACTCCTCAAAAAATGAGAATCACATTATTCTTTGGTGGACCAAGGGAGTACTTCCATCAGATCTAGAACTTAGATGGTAGGAAAACATTTGATATAATCAGTTCTTGTAAAAGCTTCTGTATGCCACGACTCATCTAAGTACATTGTGACGGTACAAACACTAGTACAAAAAACATTTCTGGCGGCACCTTGTTTTTTTTTCACAAAGGCGGTTCACAATTTCATGGCGCCCGTAGAAAAAAAATTCAGTGGGCCCAACAAGATAACCGCTTTGTGTAAATTAGTTTACACAGGCGGTTCTCGTAACTCAACAAATGCGTTTACACAAAGGGTTACAATAACAACCGCCTGTGTAAATACCATTTACACAGGCGGTTATCGTAACGTCACCGCCTGTGTAAATGTCCCCCAGGCGGTTTGTATAGAGGACCGCTGTGCTAATTGATTTTACACAAAGGCCCTAGTTATAAACCGCCTGTGTTAATCTTGTTATAAATACCCTTCGTCCACCTCCGCATGCAAATAGTTACTCCCGTGAGTACACGTGGTGAACCGAAAAAGAACAGTTTCCAAGGGGGGAGGTTTTGATCTTCATTTCTTTGGTGAGAAACTTCCAAAAGGTTAGTTAGTGCCCTTGATGCCTTTTTTTTAGTGATTCTTTGGGTTCAATTCTTGTATTGGAGGTGCTCTAGATCTAGGGTTCATCATGCATTCTTGCTTAGGGTTAGGGTTCATAGGGCAAGAGAGAGAGTTTTAGCTAAATTTTTTTTTATGTAAATTCATAGTAAATTGTATAAAATGCAAAAAATAGAAAATAAATACTTTTTTAGAATTCTTGTGAGTAGATTTTTATGTAATGATGAGCACATTTTGAAGTTTATATTTTTGATTGAGTTTTAGTTTTTCTTTTTTCAGATGAATAACACTTTATAAATTCATACATTAGATTGTTGAAAATTATAAAATGGCAAATGAATACTTTTAAAATCTTTGTGAGTAAATTTATGAAATATGGTTATATTAAGGCATGTTTGATTAAAAAGTAAAGATTATCATAGAAATCCTTCAATTATTCCTAAATTTTATTTAATTGTTTCTTATAATTATGAAAATGAGTTTAAACAATTATTTAAATTCCATAAATTGTAAACTCTGTAAGGGGTAGGTTTTCATCTCCGTTTAATTGAAGGAGGTTAGTATCTTAGTTATGACTGTTTTTGGGGGTTATATTAGTTTTGGTTTTAGATTGACCTACATTGTTCTTAACTAATTACAGCTAAATATGGAGAGGTCATTATGGATGTACAACTTATCAAGATTAGACCCATCATATATAGTGGAGGTCCAAAAATTTATTGATGTCGCGAAGATACATGCTCGAGAGAACAAAGGCGAAGCACATATGTTGTCCATGCGCAGACTGCAAAAATATTATGGTATTTGACAATGTAGAAGCAATTACTTTCCATCTGGTTTGTAGAGGATTTATGGAGGACTACTTGATTTGGACAAAATATGGTGAGGGTAGTTCTGCACCTTATATGCGGACAACTGACAACACTGCAACTAACATCAATGTGGAGGGTCCAATGCCACATCTCAATGAATGTCATGCTATGCCAGATGTCAATGAAACCTATCATGCTATGCCAGATGTCAATAAAACTCATAATGCTACGTCTGATATCAATGAAACTAGCATGCTAACACAGATGCCGTTGAAGATGCAGATTTCTTAGAGGCAATAATGAACCGTTGTGCGGATCCATCAATATTCTTCATGAAGGGAATAGAAGCCTTGAAGAAGGCAGCAGAGGAGCCTTTGTACGACGAGTCGAAAGGTTGTACCAAACAGTGGTCGACATTACGGGCTGTTCTTCAGTTCTTGACGATAAAGGCTAGACATGGTTGGTCCGATGCTAGCTTCAATGATTTTTTACATGTACTTGGAGACCTTCTTCCTAAGGAAAACAAAGTGCCTGCTAATACGTACTATGCAAAGAAGCTAGTCAGTCCACTTATGATAGGTGTTGAGAAGATCCACGCATGTAGAAATCATTGTATTCTATAACGGGGTGATCAGTATAAAGACTTAGATAGCTGTCCAAACTTTGGTGCCAGTAGGTACAAGACGAACAAGGATTATCGGGTGTTGACAGTCGTTAACGTCAACTTTTACTAGCACTTTAAACCCGAAGGAGAACATGAAAACACACTAGTCTAGGGTTTTAACTGACAATTTCCACGAGTTTTGCATATTCTGTATTTTCCAGGGTGATTTTCAGAAAAGCTAAAAAAGAGGGATTCTAGTGTAAAATTATCACGAAACTGATCCACGTCGGAGCAACATTATCATTGGACTCAGGAAGGGTCTAGAAGACACCCGAAGCAGCGGGGCCCGCAGAGGAGCCCCACCCTAGGGCCGGTCGGCGCCCTAGGTCAAGCGCTGGCCGCCGCCTTCTGGAGTCTTCCTCCCACGCTTCCTTGGAAGCCAAGCAGAGCATCCCTACATTGATTTTAGGTCGGTTTGATCCGACAGTGCACATAAGATGGAGACGCGGATCGCTGACGTGGCGGTTCCTTGCCCCCTACTCCACCTCGGCCTATATAATGACGCCCCAAGGCCCCTCCTAGAGGCATTCTACACCCCGGTGCTTCATATTCTCTACATAATTAGGGTTAGGGTCCCTCTAGTTGATCTAGTTCTAGTTCATCTAGATCTAGTTCATCTAGATGTAGCAATTAGGAGAGACTAGTTCTTCTAGATCTAGTCTTGTTTAGAGATTAGAGAGATTGAGTAGAGGAGTAGAGATTCTGGAGGAGCTCCGGCATGTCGGCGCTTCTTCATGGCTGTATTCTTCTGGATTCAGCTTCCTCGCCCGGAGCTGCGTTCTGAGGTACTTTTGTATTTACCATTCCGATTTAAGTAAGCAACTTGTTCTTATTCGTTCTTTGGTTCACATCTCATATTGAGGGCTTTGATCTTGGTCATTACTTGGTTGAAGTAGTATTTCGTAGTGTAGGCGTGGTGCCTAGGCTAGATTTACTTGTGAATGTCCCCTGATCAGCTGGATTGTGGTAGCTCGCGTAGGTGACTTTATAGCTACGTTGAATCCTCTGTAGTCCACTTCCCGTTGATAGGACCGATAGGCTTATAGGTGCTCGGTAGGGAGATTACTCTGTTTCTTCTCCTATTCAGGGATTACTTGTCCGATAAGACGATATTATACAAGGTTTACCGAAGTCGGAACTAGAGTACATTAGCTATTTCCTTTTTTGATATGATCTAGCCTAATTGTAGGGTTAAGTTTATAGACGTTGTCATCATCACAACTGTTCCCTGTGGATACGATATTTAAAACCTCCGGGTAAAATGTGACACTGGTATGATATCTGTGCGCTTGCGGATAATCCTACTTAAAACTTATTTAATGGAGTGCAGTTAAAAATACCAACAAGCATTTTTGGCGTCGTTCTTGGGGAACGGTTTGCTGATTTTTGACTTAGTCTAGCTTAATCTTGTATTATACTTTTATCTTTTCTTATTTTATCCCAGTCTCTTCATTATTTTTGTGTTCATCCCTATGGATGCTTCCAATCCTGTTTTATCCCATTCTCTTCATTATTTTTGTGTTCATCCTTATGGATGCTTTTAATTATATTTGTATCTATCTTTATGGCATGCACGAAAGCTTTGGGCCACCAAAATCTGTAGAACCTATCATAATACCTGGCTATGAGCTACGCTTATATTTAATTAATATGATTCGGGATAACTTATCACCTGAACTAGATGCAGAAGTCTTGGTAGCTAAAACACAATCATTTCATTCCCAAGATTTAGCTATCGATCCTAAACCTTTAAGATTCTACTTCGATGATTTAGACTTCCAATTAGCTAAGATGCTTCTAAATCAATACACATCAAATCTTCTCAAAAAAAGCATCTTAGAAAAAGTGTCGTCAACTTCCTTTCCCTTATAAAAGGCATTGAGAAGAGTTCAAGGATGGCATATCAAGTGATGCCATAGAAGGAGAGCCAAACCACTTAGGAATAAATTCTATCTTCTCTCCTTCTATGCCCACAATAAATATCTTTGAACCCATCTCTAAACCCATCCTTGACCCCAATGAATCTTTTTGTGCTCTTTCTACTAAACTTCATAATAACCCTAGAAATCTATCAAGACATCCTAAGAATAGGAGTCATGAAGATTATAGGAATAACCAAGAAGAGCAACGACAATGACAGGAATGCGTAGAACATACTAGAAATACATATGCCATTGTGAAAGAATGGATGGAAGAAGATGAAGCTTTAGCATCTAAACTTGGTTTAAATTCAAATGATGAGCTTAAATCAATTTTTTTTTAAACATAACTCACCCAAGTTTAGAGAAAGCTTTAGACGAGACCAACCTTAGAGGCATCAATTCATAGGAAATCCTAGAAAATAAAACATCCAATAAATGTCATAGGCCCCGAAATAATAGAGACAAACTTGTTGCCTATAGACAACCATGAAGAGACACCCTTAGAGTTTAAAAAGGGAGATTACATCAATGAGCATGGGAATTATCTCATTAACACCATCAAATCCATGCTCATATGAGAAATCTCCTGAATCTTTTGGTCTCTCTAATATTACCACACACGAGATCTTCAACCCCCTTATTTTACCTGTTCATAAAATTATTAAGAGGGTGGTTGTAGATGCATATGTTTATCATAAATATTAAAGATCTCATTGTAATCTTGATATAGGTACACAAAGGCTAGTGTTCTAAAGGAACCCACCTCACCAACTTGAAGTACAATAATTAGAAGGTTTCCTAAGAACAACTTTGTGTCCCAAAATAACCACTCTAAAAAAAATGAATGAGAGCTTGCACCTTAGGCTGTAATACCTTTGTGAATTGAGCATAGAGTTATAATTATCAAAATATTCTCTTGGGTATTTTTATCACTAACCATTTCAGATTTGAAGTAAGAAAATAACTAATGGTAGCACCAGGTATATTAAAACAACCATCATACAATTTGGAATTACATCCACTCAAGCTTACATTTACTTTGCAAAATTCCAGCTTGGGGGAATGGTCTTATTCAGAAAATTCTATATTGCTAATATTGGTTGTCTCTACCTTTATTCAATTTGCACTTTCATCTCCGTTTGAATAACACTCTATAAACTTTCATGTTACCTTTGTTTGCTATAGTATGCTTAAGGTTTGGAGAAATTTCATACATCTTTTGAATTAGGCATGGTGCTTAGTTTAAATTGGGTTGATTTTACTTTCAAAGGCTTTTTGAATTAAGCGTGGTGCTTAGGTTAGAATGCCTTCGTAAGTCAAATTAGACGTGGTGTCTAGGTTGATTTTTGAACTGATAATATACTGTAGTAGACATTGGATATTTTTGGACTGACCCCTATAGGAATTTTTCAAAATCAATTTGGGTAAGTCATGGGATGAATTCGAATTAGAGATGAGACAGGGTACATGCTGAACTTTAATAACTTTGTAGAAGAAGACATAGCTCATTCATCATGAATGAAAGAACTATGAGCATTAATGATTCATTCACTTTATCTTCTACTACAAGTTACTTTGCCTCAAACTATGTGTATATAGAACATGATCTATGGTAAAATAATATCAATACTATCTTTTTTTTTTTAGCGTAGGCAAAATAAAATTAAATACTTGGACAAGTAACCTATGTTTAAAATTTATATACTCCTTCGGGTATGTGTTGTCCACTAATCTGTTACAGGCATAATAATGACTGGAGTGAAAAAGAGTCAAAAAGATCCAAGAAGCAAAAGATGGCAAAAGAATGAGTGTAACGGAGGAGACAAGATGTCTATGAGTAACTCAAGATGCAAGAGAAAGGACCACCAGGTCATTTACCCTTCATCACTTAGTGCCGTCACGCTCTAATAATGATGGTAATATTCTAAGGTAAGTGGTCACTACTCTTCTCTTGATCTTGGTGTGCACATAAATTAAAACACAAATATGTTAGAGTTACAACTTAAATTGATTAACCCCGATTAACTCAACATGATCTGTCTTTTAAGATTGTTCATGGCACTTGTTCTCTTAATCTCAATTTTAACCAAACAAGTTAAAACATTATATTCAATTTTGGGAAGATGATAGTCATACTCATATGAAAATTTATATATAGACAGACAATCCTTCTATTGGTTAAGCAAGTCATTCTTTTTACGCCATGTGAACTTAAATGCAACATTAAATGCTCAATCTTTTGATCTTACCACTCATGGCATAAATAAACAATTCATGTAACACCAACTTTATCTTGTTCAATGTGCCTAAGGATAGAGAAAAATAAATAAAGAAATAGATTTGGTTCTATTGGTGTTTTTCCACCAGCAGAGCCCATGCACTTGATCTCTACCTTGGTTTTGCAAATAGGACAACACATCGAGCAAAATTTATTAATTCTACAAGTGAGAGTTCTGTGAACATGCACATTGAGCAAGATGCTGCCAGCTACTATTAAAGCTCTACTTCAACCTATTGGCCAAATCAAAGAACAAAGGTGACATCATCATCACTAGAGGTATGCAACTATCAATACCTCCATCTCTCAAGATAGAGAGATACACAAGAGTGGAAGAAAAAGTACTATCGGTAAACTTTAAATTTTATACCCTTGCCATAAGGTAATATGGTAGTTATCTATTTAATTAGTATTCCTGTCTACATTAATAAATTTACCTTAGTATATTCATCTTCATAAATATTAAAAAATAAAATAAAATAAAAAATATCTTATTGCTTCATTTACTATATAAAATATTAAAATCCCCACGTGAATAAACTTATGGTAACCCTATAGGAATATTTACTGTGGTGGTATAAAAATAATAATAATAATTGCTTCGCATTTACTTTCCCATATTATGAAAAGCCTAAGCCCCATAAGAATAGATATTCTCTATGGAGGCATATAAAAAAAAAATAACTATATATATATCATGCACACATATTTAATTTCGGTACAATTAAACTAGAAAATCCTAAAAAAAGAGAATTCCGCTAGAATCTATCAATTCAAATCAACTCAAAAAATAATCAATTACTTATTGGCTGACCGCTAACCTATTATTAAATTCGAGCCTCGAGTTTTGGTTTTCTTGTTGGAGTATACTTATGCAGGAACAACATTATGACAAGGAGAGAGTCTATCGGTGGCACCCACGGAAACCATTTATTTGGTTAGCTCACTCAAAGACCATCAACACCGAGTATTGCAAACATCTAGCTTGGGAGAGGAGCATCCCCTAGTTATCGGGTAACTATATCTAGGCGATTATCGAAGTCTATTTTATAGTCATAAAATACCAAAAATATGTGAGCACATGAAGGTTCACAATATTATCATAAGAAAATATAAAAATACCAAAAATATATGGGCACATGAAGGTCCATGTCTTTAGAGTCTTGTGAGTCCAATACAAATAAAAACATGAATAAATACTTATCTATCTATTAAGGTATGATCATAGAGTGTGTCTAGTTAGTAAGAGTCAAATAAAAACTAGAGAATATTAAAATTTTGTCTTGGAGATGATGAATAGTTGCTCTACAGTAATTCCTTTCAAGTGCCTAGTTTTCAACCATGAATTCTCCTGAGTTTTAGACATGACTATTTTGATATAAGAATTTACTCTGAACCTGAAATTGGTGGAGGCATATGCTTGAGCTAAAGTCTAGGTAATCAATCGATATGATACATAAAGGTCTAAGCTGCTATTTATCTTATTCCTAGCATCACTAAGTTCTGGAGATTTATTTTGAAAACCTAAAAATCTATACCTAATATTTAAAAGGCAAAGTTTCTCTCCTCAAATTTTCGTCCGGCCCATTCTCCCATTTTTTTGGCCCAACGGTCTGAGAGGCGCACTCTACCTTGGCTGCGTCCGTTGTCCGCTCCACTCCCATCTCTCCTCTTCATCGGAAAAAAAAAGAAAATTCTCCCGAATCTCCCGTCTCGCAGATGCCGTCGCAAACTCCGCCGCCACCAACGCGAACGCCGCCGCCGCCGCCGTGGTGTGCCTCCTCCGCATCTAGCCCACTCACCCACGTCGATTCCGATTAAAACAAAATCGTTTCTTTCCTCTCCTCCTATCGACGAACAGCCGCTCCTCCAGTCCGTGCGCCATGGCGTTGCTCCTTTGCGCCGCCGGTCCGAGGCCGGTGGTTCCGTCTCTCCTTCTCTTGGTCTGCAGGCTGCGGCGGAGGTTCAACCGGCGGCGGTGCCACCCGGCACGGGCTCCCTCACCGACCGCCTTCCTCTCCTGCTCCCCAGTTCACCCGGAGTCAAGGCCAAGGATGATGACGACGAGCTTGTGGATATGGCCCGCAGTGGGCTGGGGAAGCCGTGGCGCAGCTCTCGCCCTTCCATCCTCGCCATAGGAGGCCTCCCGGGCGGGACCCCACGGCCACCCAAGTCGTTCCGTTCGGGAACCAAGGCCCTTGACCACATCCGGCCGCCCGCCTTACCATCCCTACCGGCCAACTAGCACGTTCTTCTAAGTTGCCGGGCGCTGCCGTGTTGTCCCAAGGTGTTGGAATCTAATCGGGATTGGATTGTAATCAAATCCAATGAAGTCTCCAGCCCAGGGTATGTTACGAACTCCATGTCCGACTCCAATTCCTTCCGGTTTTTTTCATATATATATATATATATAGGAAGGAAGAGGTTTTCCTACTCAGGGAGTAGTTACTCCCATCTTCAAAACAACATATTGCGTATGTGTTTATACTTGTTTATCACGTTAAGTATGTTTATATACTCATACTAAGATACTTCAAATCTTTCTACGTGAAAAAAATTTCAAAGGAACCCATACTTTTTAATATATTACGAAAATGCCACTGACGTAGTATATAAAACAAGTATAACCACATACTCTATGTATGCATGTATACTTGACATGTAAAACTACCATAGATATAGGGAAATTCCATCCTACTCCTAGGAAGTAGTTACTCCCATGTTAATATCTCTAGATTTAAGGTGTATATGACCAAACGAAGTGTATATACACGAAGTATATAATCATACTAGACCATCTATAGGAAAATCACGATGAAAGTATTTACCAATAAAAGGGATCGAAGAAAGACCGTTGACAACACATTTGCCAATTTCATCCAGCAGATGCACGCATCTATAGAAATTGATATGGCACTCAATGCGAGTATATAATCATACTAGACCATCTATGGTAGTATACATGTCAAGTATGCATATATACATAGAGTATGTGGTTATACTTGTTTTATATACTACAGTCAGTGGCATTTTCGTAATATATTAAAAAGTATGGGTTCCTTTAAAATTTTTTCACGCAGAAAAATTTGAAGTATCTTACTATGAGTATATAAATATACTCAAAGTGATAAACAAGTATAAACATGTATACAATATGTTGTTTTTACGATGGGAGTAATTACTCCCGGGAGTAGAAAAACCTCCCATGTTAATATCTCTAGATTTAAGATGCATATGATCAAATGAAGTGTATGTACATAAAGTATATAATCATACTAGACCATCTATGGTAGTATATATGTCAAGTATGCATGCATACATAGAGTATATGGTTATATTTATTTTATATACTATAGTCGGTGGTATTTTTTGTAATATATTAAAAAGTATGGGTTTCTTTGAAATTTTTTCACGTAAGAAGATTTGAAGTATCTTAATATGAGTATATAAACATACTCAAAGTGATAAACAAGTATAAACACATACACAATATGTTGTTTTGAAGATAGGAGTAACTACTCCCTGGGAGTAGAAAAACCTCTTCCTATATATATATATATATATATATATATATATATATATATATATAGACACACACACACACACACATACATATAACTGGTGCCATTGGAATATCATCGACGAGCTGACGAGCTGAACAAGTATATGATGTAGCCGAGCAGAGAACCACCTCGACGAGGAGATAAGTACCTAATCTCGCCGAACAGAGAAGCACCTGATCTTGCCATGCACACCTCAACTTCGAATTCTTATCTACCGAGTTGAGCAAGAACCAAATCTTCTTGTTCCTAATTTTAAATTTTTGCAGAGATTATAGATTTTGCTTCCAGTAAATATAAAAGGCACACATTGGTATTTAGTTGTCAATCAATCCTCAAAAGTATTAGATGCAAGTACTACCCACTTGTGCTGGGAATTCAACATTGGCAACCTCACTATTATGGTCAGTTTCTATAACTCCAATACCTCTTTATAATTATTTTATTTTATTTTTTATATGAAATGATTCTTTCGTTATGTTTACTATTTCTAATCGCTAATAATTCTATTACAGCTACAAGGGCTGCATTATTATTTGGACATTCTTGAAAGTCAAAAAAAAACTTGAGAAACCACAATTGGAAAGATCTCCAAGTTACTAAATGGTCTGTCACAGAACCAATTCAAAAGGACAGGTATATAAAAAGGACAGGTATATAAAAAACACGTGTGTTCTAGAACTATACAACTCACTTTATGTTCTATTTATGCTATATATACAGATTTGTTTTTTATATCAAGTACTCAAATCGGTAATAGCACTTGACTTTGACTATATATGTGTCAGAACATATACCTGAGAATATTACTTTACTTTTATGTCATTTTCTAATCTCTCTCCTATATCAGATTCTTATTCCAACATAATGCAGTGGCGCTTGTTCTATTCATATTCTGAACAAAGATACCATGTCTAGATTTCAAACCTTAACCCTCTTAATCCCATCTACCAGTGCAACCCAAATGCAAGATATGTGCAGAAACTTTTATGGATTGCTGAATACTTACCAAAAGCCATGCCAAAAGCTCGTCCTGGATCTAGATGGAACGAGAATATTTTCCTGTGGCAGGTCAGCACACGGCAGAGGCGTACTCGTACACATGCAAGGACGGATCAGAGTGATGACAGGCTTAATCTTACTGGGATTAAAAAGGTAATTATTGCAATGTTCACTTCCAAGATGTTGTTTTGGGTTAAGAAGTCTTTAAGATATTAGCTCTTGATATCAATTTGACCTCGGAACTGATATATTAAGGATTGATTACTAGGCAACCAAGTAAAAATAAAATAAAATCTAGAAGGGTTGTACCATGCCATACTTTTTAAGCTGTAGGACATACTTGGGATTCAGATAACCACTTTTGCCTAAAGGAAACAAGCTAGCCATTTAATTATTGATTTTGTTCCACCAGGCTCTCGGGTCGATCCATAAAACAATGGTTTTATTATGCAATGGAAGGAATTCGTTTAAGGGGGAAAAAAAACTATGCTAGGATATATGTTACAAATTCAGGGATGAGCCCAGCACCAAATGCCATTATTTTTTAACAGCTTTGCCTCTGATGTGTTTCGTTGCTGCCGCCCCCCCCCCTCCCTCTCCTCCCCTCATCCCCTCTGATTACAGGCTTTTAAAATATGGGATATGATAGACCTTCAGGCCTTGTCATCTCTTAGCCAGAATTAAAAAATTCAAGATGATAATACTTTTAATTCATTTTGATTTTGTTATAACTTGTCTTCTACCTGATTTTGCTTTTCAGCAACCAACTTGATCAATATGCTTCTTAAGTACCGCACTGAGGATAAAGCTGCCAAGAAGGAGAGGTTTTTGAAGAGGGCCCAGGCTGAAAATGAGGGGAAAACGGTTGAGGCAAGAAAGTAATTGTTGTTAAGTATGGCATTGACCATGTGACTTACCTCATCAAGCAGGTGTGTGCACGACTTACCTCATCAAGCAGGTGTGTGCACCAACATGGTTGTTTTCTTCTTTCATTGATTAGTGATGGCTCTGGCCATAAAACTTTGTATTTTGTTTACATATTTGTTCTTTTTGCAGAGCAAGGACCAGCTGGTTGTCATAGCCCATGATGTTGATCCGATTGAGCTCGTCGTGTGGTTCCCATAGCCCAGCCCTTTGCAGGAAAATGAAGGCTCCATACTGCTTTTTCATCAATGGAAAAACACGCCTCCATTGGTATTTGATCCGCCCAACTTTCTTTTGCTTGTTATAAGTGTTGAAGGGCTTGTCAAAATTGTATGCGAATGAATAGCTTCATGTAGATCGTTCACCAGTCTGCATCTGTTCTTTGCATGACCACCGTCAAGAATGAGCACAAGCTTGAGTTCAGCTGCTTGCCATGGAAAACCGAGGCTAGGGAGAAGCTGCATGCTAAGGAAGCTACTCAGTGGATGATCCAAGTTACGCTACTGCCCTGTTAAATTTATCTTGTACGATCGTATGCAATTATAGTGATGTTTCTGTATAAAATGTTGTCATAGTTTCAGCAGGGACAATATACAATGTGAACTTTGGAAGAAAGAAATATGCCTTTTGGGTTTGTTAGATATGAGATTTTGTGTTGTTTGCCAAAACAAGGGCATTATTGTTATTAATGGAGTTGCAATGTAATTATTCAAAAGAAACATCGGAATGTAATTTGAGAGAGTACTGGTTTGTGAAATACTTATTTTTTTAAAGAGTGGCAAAACATCGTAATGTCACTTTAATATCGTTATTTAATTTTATAGTACTATTATTTTATCGCATCTCTTGAATTGTTAGTAAAAAATTAACTGTCCCGTAGCAACGCACGGGTATATTACCTAGTCTTACATGATGAGCTCTTGTATGACAAAATCTAAATTCCTACCAAAGCCATATATGATACAATTAGAGTTAGGAAAACCTTTATACATTCATGCTGCTTGCTTTACATTGAGTTTAGTCAACCTTTGTTGTATACCTTATGAGAGTTTTGTCATGCTTTTAAAATCAAGATCACTCACGCACTCCACTCATATATGCATTACTCCTACTCTAGGATGTAAGCGCAGTCATTTCCACTTTCATCTAGATCCACCTTAAAAATATTTTTCTCCTACATCAGGAGTAAACACCTAAAAATATATCCTATAGGACAACTCCCATTTAATTGCTCTAAATTTGTATCATTATCTCTCCAATTATTTATATTCAAAGGATACATGTGGCTATGCAAAAGTATTGAAAAAAAAGAAAAAAAGAAAAAAAATATGGGAGTAAAAGATGGACAAGTGTCCTAGCATTAAAACAATGGGTACATAGATGCCCGCCTCCCAGATTAAAAAAAAAGAAGAGAGAGAGAATAAAGATAGCCCATGTTTTCCCGCGAAGAGTTCTAAGTTCTAAGGAGGAAGTTATTTTTAAAGAGCAAAAGTAGAATTAGGATTAGCCACTAAATACCATATATACACCTATCCACATATTTCATACACATGCACATCTTGATTTGATTGAATGCCTTGATTCTCTTTGGATCCATTGTTTGACTTTACAATATATGAATTGCAAGTATGTTCATCCTTGTTATTGCCACTCCTATGAGCTCCACTATAAATGCTTATTTGTAGGAAGGCATGACCTTATTAATGCCTCAGTGAGATCCATAAATACTATATAATAAGAGACTTGAGGGTGTCATACAATTAAGCTCTGAGTTTTATTTTGAAAACTTATAAAACTCTGGAATATTGGTATTGTGAAGAATTTGAGACATAGTGCTTGACTTGATTGTCCTATCTTTCGATTGCTCAAGACTTATGCAAAAGCTGGAAAGCTCCATAATTAAAGGTAAAATGGGTAAGTTTAAAAGTTAGAGCAGTTTTGTCTAAACCAAATGAAAATTTATGTTTAAAAGCAAGTGTGCTTAAAAGAGATAAAAGTATTACAGCAACTCCTGATCCAAGTTTATTAATAACTAGATCTTGGGTTGTTTGCCAAGGGACCGGCAAAAGGTAAGCAGGGGGTTATTGTTGACGGTCGTTAACGTCAACTTTTACTAGCACTTTAAACCCAAAGGAGAACATGAAAACACACTAGTCTAGGGTTTTAACTGACAATTTCCACGAGTTTTGCATATTCTATATTTTCTAGGGTGATTTTCAGAAAAGCTGAAAATGAGGGATTCTAGTGCAAAATTATCACGAAACTGATCCACGTCGGAGCAACATTATCATCGAACTCAGGAAGGGTCTAGAAGACACCCGAAGCAATGGGGCCTGACGGAGGAGCCTAGGTGGGGCCGGCCGGCCCCACCTCGGGCCGGTCGGCGCCTCTAGGTCAAGCGCTGGCCGCCTTTCTTAAAGTCTTCCTCCCACGCTTCCTTGGAAGCCAAGCAGCATCCCTACATTGATTTTAGGTCGGTTTGATCCGACAAAGGCACATAAGATGGAGACGCGGATCGCCGACGTGGCGGTTCCTTGCCCCCTACTCCACCTCGGCCTATATAATGACGCCCCAAGGCCCCTCCTAGAGGCATTCTACACCCCGGTGCTTCATATTCTCTACATAATTAGGGTTAGGGTCCCTCTAGTTGATCTAGTTCTAGTTCATCTAGATCTAGTTCATCTAGATGTAGCACTTAGGAGAGACTAGTTCTTCTAGATCTAGTCTTGTTTAGAGATTAGAGAGATTGAGTAGAGGAGTAGAGATTCTGAGGAGCTCCGGCATGTCGGGCGCTTCTTCATGGTCAGTATTCTTCGGATTCAGCTTCCTCGCCCGGAGGCTGCGTTCGAGGTACTTTTGTATTTACCATTCCGATTTAAGTAAGCAACTTGTTCTTATTCGTTCTTTGGTTCACATCTCATATTGAGGGCTTTGATCTTGGTCATTACTTGGTTGAAGTAGTATTTCGTAGTGTAGGCGTGGTGCCTAGGCTAGATTTACTTGTGAATGTCCCCCCCGATCAAATAGTGGATAGTGGTAGCTCGCGTAGGTGACTTTATAGCTACGTTGAATCCTCTGTAGTCCACTTCCCGTTGATAGGACTGATAGGCTTATAGGTGCTCGGTAGGAGACTACTCTGTTTCTTCTCCTATTCGGGATTACTTGTCCGATAAGACGATATTATACAAGGTTTACCGAAGTCGAACTAGAGTACATTAGCTATTTCCTTTTTCTTGATATGATCTAGCCTAATTGTAGGGTTAAGTTTATAGACGTTGTCATCATCACAAGCGTTCCCCTCGTGGATACGATATTTAAAACCTCCCGGTAAAATGTGACACTTTGGTATGATATCTGTGCACTTGCGGATAATGCTACTTAAAACTTATTTAATGGAGTGCAGTTAAAAATACCAACATCGGGAGAAAGAGAATCCAGCCTCTGTTTCTTCAGGGAGGAAGCGAAAGAAGACCCAAACGAAGACTCAACAAGACAAACGTTCAAAGCCCACTAGCAATGAAGAAGTGGACTATTATGCATTGAGAAGAATTCCTGCTTTGGTGATATGGTATCTCCCCGTGGTTGATCGTTTGAGGTGTTTGTTTGCAAACCCTGAAGACGCGGAACTTATGACCTGGCATGCTTCTGATGAAAGGAAAGATGATGGAAAGTTACGACATCCAGCCGATGCAAAGCAATGGAAAGATTTCGATAAGAAATATCCAGACTTTGCCGAGGATCCACAAAATGTAAGGTTTACACCGAGTACTGATGGAATGAATCCATTTGCCGAGAGAAGCGAAGACGCACTTGCACATGGCCCGTGATCCCGACAATATACAACCTTCCTTCATGGTTGTGTCAAAAAAGAAAATATCTTTTTGCTAACCATTCTTATTTCGGACCTACACAACCTGGAGTTGATATAGATGTATTTCTAGAGCCCTTAATGCAAGACATGCAAACACTATGGGAAGTAGGTGTGGACATGATCGATGCGTTCCACAAAGAGACATTCACACTGAGAGCAATTATTATTGTCACAATAAATGATTACCCTGCTATCTTCTCATTATCAGGCCAGTTCAAGGGAAAGGTTGGTTGTGTAGAGTGCATAGATGGGACATGGCACGTGTCTCTTTCTGCATCTAACAAGATAGTGTACATGAGGCATAGAAGGTGGCTACCGGCAGGCCATAAGTACCGCTTACAAAAGATAAATAAGTACTTCAACAATATGGACGAATCAAAATCTACTGCTCCATCGGGTTATAGTAAAGGGCCTAGAGTGTACAAGATAGTTGAGAATGTGAAGTTTGTTTTTGGAAAGAAGACCAAAGATGGGAAACCAAGAAAGGTTGTGAAGGCAAATGAAGGGGACACATTCAAGAAGAAGTCCATTTTCTTCAAGTACTTATCGTACTGGAAAGACTTGGATGTACGACATGCGATTGATGGTATGCATGTTCAGAAGAATGTGTTTGAAAGCGTAATTGGAACCTTGCTAGACATAAAGAGCAAGACAAAGGAAGGTCTCAATTCACATTTGGACATGTAACATTTAAAGATCAGAAAAGAACTTCACCCTGTACTCCTAGAGAATGGGAAGTACCAACTACCGGCAGCAAGCTATAACCTGAACAGAGAGGAGAAATATACAATATGTGTGTGGTTGAAGAATTTAAAAGTTCCATCCAGTTTCTGCTCCAACATAAGGAGTCTTGTGTCGGTGAAAGACCTTACACTCACCAACTACAACTCACATGATTGTCATGTCATGCTGACCACTTTTCTTCCTATCGCTATCAGGGCTATAAATCCAGTGTTCTTAAAGATGGCAATCACACGGTTGTGCTATTTCTTCAATAAGATATCTGAGAAGGTAATTATCCGTGATGAGTTAGAGTCCCTACAGAAATTTGCTGCAGAGACATTGAGCCAGTTGGAGATGTGCTTTCCCCCATCGTTCTTTGATATCATGGTGCACCTTGTTGTTCATTTGGTGCCTCAAATAGAGGCATTGGGTCCCATGTATTTCCATAAAATGTGGATGTATGAGCGTTTCATATCAATATTGAATGGCTATATGTCAAATCGTGCTCATCCGGAGGGTTCCATGATAGAGGCATACACTACAGAAGAGGCCATTGAGTCTGGAGGACCATTATGTAATAATCTCCTAAAAAACCAGGTATCAATTGGTTTGCCTCCATTGCGACATGAGGGAAGGCTTGATGGACGCGGGAGGATAGGACGGAAATCATTCATCCCGCCAGATTACAATATAGTCCTAGAGGCACATTACAAAAGATACTACAACAACTCATAATAATGGACCCATTCATCGAGCAACACATGAAAGAGCTTCGTGAGGAGAATCCAGGATGCACAAATGATTGGGTAGACAAGGAACACAAGCGTTGGTTCACCGCATGGCTAAAGAATTTGGACATGACAGAGAAATCAGAAACCATCAAGATTTTAGCATCTGGACCATCAAGCCAGGTCACATCATGGCAGAGCTATGACATTAGTGGCTTCTTATTTTTCACCAGCTATAGGGACACCAAGAGCATGGCACTGAATAGTGGCGTTCGATGTGAGGCTATGGATGATGCAACTGGTGAAACAACTACATACTTTGGGTTCATTGATGACATATGGGAGGTTGTATATGGTCCACGCCTATAGATTCCAGTGTTCCGATGCCGATGGATTCAAGATAAACATGTCACTGTGGATAACTATGGCCAGAGAGTTCTTGACCTAAGTAAAGTAGGTTACAAAGATGATCCGTGGATCCTTGCTAACCGTGCTGCACAGGTCTTCTATGTGGAACAAATCCTTTCTAAGGATGAGAAGAAAAGTACCCAAAAGCCAAAGCACGTGCTATCCCTGAAAAGCAACAAATTATAGGAGTTGATGGTGTAATGGATTTAGAGGATGTTAACTTGTTCAGCCGAGATGTCTCTTTTTACAAACTTTCAAGAGAACATAAAAATTGTTGAGAAAAGTATCTCACAAACCTCATTGCCCCTCGGTGCGCCACGATGGACAAGGAAGGACAGTAGCACGCTAGATTCTATATCTTTGTCGGTACTCATGTAACTCATGTATCACTTATCATTTGTACTTTATGCTACTCTTTCTTATTAAGCAAGATGTTTACATTTCCTATTTGTTTTATACCTTTAGACGATGAAATGTTCATATCAAGTGCTATTAATTATACATCTTTATCACATGAAGAGCATGATTATAGAAAGTTGTAAGAAAAGTTGTAAATCTAGTCACAAGTATTCCAAAAAGTATTCCTTTTCCAAAAGTATTCACAAACCCTAAGTACAAATGAATACCTAACCCTAATTAACAAACCATTAATTACTAATAAGTAAATTAATTAATAAACCCTAAGTACAGGGGAATAACTAACCCTAATTAGTTGTGCTATTAATTACTAACTAAATTAATTCAAAACCCTAAGTACAAATGAATACCTAACCCTAATTAACAAACCATTAATTACTAATAAGTAAATTAATTAACAAACCCTAAGTACAGGGAATAACTAACCCTAATTAATAGTGCTATTAATTACTAACTAAATTAATTCACAAACCCTAAGTACAAATGAATACCTAACCCTAATTAACAAACCATTAATTACTAATAAGTAAATTAATTAACAAACCCTAAGTACAGGAATAAATAACCCTAATTAATAGTGCTATTAATTACTAACTAAATTAATTAACAAACCCTAAGTACAGGTAATACAGGCCTTAGCTTTGGTGGAAATAGAAAAAAATGTATTATACAAAGCGGCTTATAATGACCGCCGCTTTACAAAATGTATTAGTATAGGTGGTTGTCTTAGAGGCCCGCCTTGTACTAATTTATTTGTACAAGGCGGCGGTCAACGACGCCCCGGTGTAAATGATTAATACAAAGCGGCGGTCAACGACGCCCGCTGCACTAATCTGCTCCATATAAAGTCCTCGCGCGGGCCGTGAAAAATTTCTAAGTCCCGTGGCGCGAGCTTGACGAAACCGACGCCGTCGGGCTACCGAAATCCGCCGCCACCCACCACACACCGCCGGACCGCGCCGCCACCACCTCCCGCCCGGACGCCGCGCCACCACCTCCGCACCGCGCCCTTTGAAGCCGCTGCGCCGCCGAGGGACCGCGGTGGCACTCCGGCGGCCGCCCAGGCGACCAACCGCCGCCGCCCAACTCCGACGCCGCAATCCTCCTCGGAACCGCCGCCAGCTCACTCGGACCGCCGTGAATGCCGCCGTGCGCCCGCCGCCCCTACGAGGCGCCCCTGCCATCTAGGAGGTGCGGCGGCAAATACTATGGCGCCGCCCCCCCTCCCAGCGCCGGCGCCCCTCCTAAGCGACCCGCCGGGCCTTGTGGGCCTGTTGGGCCTGGCAAGCCGCCCTGGCTGCCTTTTTTTTGTTTTTGTTAATTAATTAGTATTTACTGGTTTCTTCATTAATTACTAATTAATTAGGGTTAGTTAATTAGGGTTAGTTATTTAGGGTTTATTATTTAGGGTTAGTTAATTAGGGTTTATTATTTAGGGTTAGTTAATTAGGGTTAGTTAATTAGGGCTAGTTAATTAGGGTTTATTATTTAGGGTTAGTTAATTAGGGTTTATTAATTAGGGTTAGTTAATTAGTGTTAGTTAATTAGGGTTTATTATTTAGGGTTAGTTAATTAGGGTTAGTTAATTAGGGTTTATTATTTAGGGTTAGTTAATTAGGGTTTATTATTTAGGGTTAGTTATTTAGGGTTTATTATTTAGGGTTTGTTAATTAGGGTTTATTAATTAGGGTTTATTAATTAGGGTTGGTTAATTCGGGTTTGTTAATTACGGTTAGTTAATTAGGGTTTATCAATGAGGGTTTGTTAATTAGGGCTTTTTAGTTAGGGTTTGCTACTTAATGGTTTGCTAATTACGATCTGTGACTTGGAGTATATATTTACGAAATTATATACTTGTATTCCATGTTTATACTTGTATTTCATGCAGATGAGTACTCTATCGAATACTGAGAAGGCCGATGCCCAGATAGAAACACCGGGATCCGACACCTCTGGATCCAAAACTTATAGGAGCCCGAGCGTATCGCCACGTGAATCCCCTAGAGCTAAGAAGGCTCGTCTTGAGTTGGAACATGACCCGACATACGAGCCTGAAGCTGATTCGGATGATGATGAGGTATATATGGAAGTAGAGTGTCTATACGAGAGAATGCATGTGTATGTATGTACCTAACAATTGAATTGACAGGAGGTGTTCTCTCAAATGGTTGCCGAAATGGAGGCGTAAGAACAAGATGTTCGAAAGGACACGGCGCCTCAAACGACCGACATCCTCCGAGCCAAGAAGTACAAAGAAAAAGAGTGATCGGGCATGAGGAGACAGAGGAAGGAATAGGTTTCCCGGAACAAGTTTATAGGATTACAGAGATGAGTCCGAGCGGAGAGCCCTTAGCACCTCTAGAGGCGCTACCCAAATTTAGGGCCGCAATTGGATTTTTAGTAAAGGAGGAATTTGATATCACCTGGAGTGATTGGAGTATGGTGCCTGAAGTAAAGAGGACCGATTCTGGACTCGCTTGTGCACTAAGTTTATTTTCCCCGTGGGGTACGAAGTGTTGGCCAAGGGTTATGTCATGAAGCAGTTGGCAATATCATTCTGGGGCTATAGGTACGATATGAATAAAAAAAGTGGTTGCGAGAAGGGGCGGGACCCGACGAAGCGGTACCCTATCACAAATGGATCGGTGGAGCACGTTTTCGCGCCATGAAAGACTCGAGGCGATTCCAAGGCTAAGCGCAAAGCCGCCTCGAAACTCGCGAAGAGGAACAGTATCACCACCACCTTGGCACCGGTGGTTACAAGGCCAAGATTCCTATATGGAGGGCAGAAGACGATGCAAAGAGAAGGGAGGGACATTTGGCATTGACCGATATAGTGCCTGAAAGGAGTGCGAATTGGCTTCGCGCTCGGAAGGCAAACACTGAGAGCGATGAGATGTCCTGTCCCGATGACATTAGAGAAGTTGTCGAGAAGGTTTTGGAAGCATCAAAGCTGGAAAAGACAGGCGCCTTCAAGTCACAGAGGGAGAGGGACACCCTTACCCACGCTCTAGGTAACCATTCTTTTTGCATTTTATTCGAGTAAAATGGAAATCGACACTGACATGATCGATGCGTTCCACAAAGAGACATTCACACTGAGAGCAATTATTATTGTCACAATAAATGATTACCCTGCTATCTTCTCATTATCAGGCCAGTTCAAGGGAAAGGTTGGTTGTGTAGAGTGCATAGATGGGACATGGCACGTGTCTCTTTCTGCATCTAACAAGATAGTGTACATGAGGCATAGAAGGTGGCTACCAGCAGGCCATAAGTACCGCTTACAAAAGATAAATAAGTACTTCAACAATATGGACGAATCAAAATCTACTGCTCCATCGGGTTATAGTAAAGGGCCTAGAGTGTACAAGATAGTTGAGAATGTGAAGTTTGTTTTTGGAAAGAAGACCAAAGATGGGAAACCAAGAAAGGTTGTGAAGGCAAATGAAGGGGACACATTCAAGAAGAAGTCCATTTTCTTCAAGTACTTATCGTACTGGAAAGACTTGGATGTACGACATGCGATTGATGGTATGCATGTTCGTAAGAATGTGTTTGAAAGCGTAATTGGAACCTTGCTAGACATAAAGAGCAAGACAAAGGAAGGTCTCAATTCACATTTGGACATGTAACATTTAAAGATCGAGAAAAGAACTTCACCCCCCAGTACTCCTAGAGAATGGGAAGTACCAACTACCGGCAGCAAGCTATAACCTGAACAGAGAGGAGAAATATACAATATGTGTGTGGTTGAAGAATTTAAAAGTTCCATCCAGTTTACCTCCAACATAAGGAGTCTTGTGTCGGTGAAAGACCTTACACTCACCAACTACAACTCACATGATTGTCATGTCATGCTGACCACTTTTCTTCCTATCGCTATCAGGGCTATAAATCCAGTGTTCTTAAAGATGGCAATCACACGGTTGTGCTATTTCTTCAATAAGATATCCGAGAAGGTAATTATCCGTGATGAGTTAGAGTCCCTACGTAAATTTGCTGCGAGACATTGAGCCGCTTGGAGATGTGCTTTCCCCATCGTTCTTTGATATCATGGTGCACCTTGTTGTTCATTTGGTGCCTCAAATAGAGGCATTGGGTCCCATGTATTTCCATAAAATGTGGATGTATGAGCGTTTCATATCAATATTGAATGGCTATATGTCAAATCGTGCTCATCCCGGAGGGTTCCATGATAGAGGCATACACTACGTAAGAGGCCATTGAGTCTGGAGGACCATTATGTAATAATCTCCTAAAAAACCAGGTATCAATTGGTTTGCCTCCATTGCGACATGAGGGAAGGCTTGATGGACGCGGGAGGATAGGACGGAAATCATTCATCCCGCCAGATTACAATATAGTCCTAGAGGCACATTACAGTATACTACAACAACTCATAATAATGGACCCATTCATCGAGCAACACATGAAAGAGCTTCGTGAGGAGAATCCAGGATGCACAAATGATTGGGTAGACAAGGAACACAAGCGTTGGTTCACCGCATGGCTAAAGAATTTGGACATGACAGAGAAATCAGAAACCATCAAGATTTTAGCATCTGGACCATCAAGCCAGGTCACATCATGGCAGAGCTATGACATTAGTGGCTTCTTATTTTTCACCAGCTATAGGGACACCAAGAGCATGGCACTGAATAGTGGCGTTCGATGTGAGGCTATGGATGATGCAACTGGTGAAACAACTACATACTTTGGGTTCATTGATGACATATGGGAGGTTGTATATGGTCCACGCCTATAGATTCCAGTGTTCCGATGCCGATGGATTCAAGATAAACATGTCACTTTGTGGATAACTATGGCCGAGAGTTCTTGACCTAAGTAAAGTAGGTTACAAAGATGATCCGTGGATCCTTGCTAACCGTCTTTGCCGCACAGTGTCTTCTATGTGGAACAAATCCTTTCTAAGGATGAGAAGAAAAGTACCCAAAAGCCAAAGCACGTGCTATCCCTGAAAAGCAACAAATTATAGGAGTTGATGGTGTAATGGATTTAGAGGATGTTAACCAGTTCAGCGAGATGTCTCTTTTTACAAACTTTCAAGAGAACATAAAAATTGTTGAGAAAAGTATCTCACAAACCTCATTGCCCTGGGTGCGCCACGATGGACAAGGAAGGACTGTAGCACGCTAGATTCTATATGCTGTCAGTACTCATGTAACTCATGTATCACTTATCATTTGTACTTTATGCTACTCTTTCTTATTAAGCAAGATGTTTACATTTCCTATTTGTTTTATACCTTTAGACGATGAAATGTTCATATCAAGTGCTATTAATTATACATCTTTATCACATGAAGAGCATGATTATAGAAAGTTGTAAGAAAAGTTGTAAATCTAGTCACAAGTATTCCAAAAAGTATTCCTTTTCCAAAAAGTATTCACAAACCCTAAGTACAAATGAATACCTAACCCTAATTAACAAACCATTAATTACTAATAAGTAAATTAATTAATAAACCCTAAGTACAGGGAATAACTAACCCTAATTAGTTGTGCTATTAATTACTAACTAAATTAATTCGCAAACCCTAAGTACAAATGAATACCTAACCCTAATTAACAAACCATTAATTACTAATAAGTAAATTAATTAACAAACCCTAAGTAAGGGGAATAACTAACCCTAATTAATAGTGCTATTAATTACTAACTAAATTAATTCACAAACCCTAAGTACAAATGAATACCTAACCCTAATTAACAAACCATTAATTACTAATAAGTAAATTAATTAACAAACCCTAAGTACAGGGAATAAATAACCCTAATTAATAGTGCTATTAATTACTAACTAAATTAATTAACAAACCCTAAGTACAATGTAATACTGCCTTAGCTTTGGTGGAAATAGAAAAAATGTATTATACAAAGCGGCTTATAATGACCGCCGCTGCATAAATGTATTAGTATAGGTGGTCGTCTTAGAGGCCCGCCTTGTACTAATTTATTTATGGCCAGCGGCGTCAACGACGCCCACCGGTGTAAATGATTAATACAGGGGGCGGTCAACGACGCCCGCCGTACTGATCTGCTCCATATAAAGTCTCGCGCTGGCCGCGAAAATTTCTAAGTCAGGTGGCGCGAGCTTGGCGAAGCCAGCGCCCGTCGAGCTACCGAAATCCGCCCCGCTTGGCGCCACCTCCGCAGGACCTGCGCCGCCACCACCTCCCGCGGACGCCCGCGCCACCACCTCCGCACCCCGCGCGAGCAGCTGCGCCAAAGAGACTGCGGTAACTCCGGCTTGGCCGCCGCTGCTGTAAACGCCGCCGCCCAACTCCGCGCGCAATCACTCCTCGGAAGCGCTGAGCTCACGGACCAGTGAATGCCGCCGTCTTGTAGCCCTCTGGTGCGCCCACATGCATCTAGGAGGTCGGCGGCAGTATATGAGCGCCGCCGCCCACTCAGTAGCCGGCGCCCCTCTCCTAAGCACGACGGGCCTTCTTTGGGCCCTGTTGGGCTTTGTGAGCCATACAGGCTGCCTTTTGTTTTTGTTAATTAATTAGTATTTACTGGTTTCTTCATTAATTACTAATTAATTAGGGTTAGTTAATTAGGGTTAGTTATTTAGGGTTTATTATTTAGGGTTAGTTAATTAGGGTTTATTATTTAGGGTTAGTTAATTAGGGGCTAGTTAATTAGGGTTTATTATTTAGGGTTAGTTAATTAGGGGTTTATTAATTAGGGTTAGTTAATTAGTGTTAGTTAATTAGGGTTTATTATTTAGGGTTAGTTAATTAGGGTTAGTTAATTAGGGTTTATTATTTAGGTTAGTTAATTAGGGTTTATTATTTAGGTTAGTTATTTAGGGTTTATTATTTAGGGTTTGTTAATTAGGGTTTATTAATTAGGGTTGGTTAATTCGGGTTTGTTAATTACGGTTAGTTAATTAGGGTTTATCAATGAGGGTTTGTTAATTAGGGCTTTTTAGTTAGGGTTTGCTACTTAATGGTTTGCTAATTACGATCTGTGACTTGGAGTATATATTTACGAAATTATATACTTGTATTCCATGTTTATACTTGTATTTCATGCAGATGAGTACTCTATCGAATACCGAGAAGGCCGATGCCCGATATAGAAACACCGGGATCCGACACCTCCGGATCCAAAACTTATAGGAGCCCGAGCGTATCGCCACGTGAATCCCCTAGAGCTAAGAAGGCTCGTCTTGAGTTGGAACATGACCCGACATACGAGCCCTCGAAGCCGATTCGGATGATGATGAGGTATATATGGAAGTAGAGTGTCTATACGAAAGAATGCATGTGTATGTATGTACCTAACAATTGAATTGACAGGAGGTGTTCTCTCAAATGGTTGCCGAAATGGAGGCAGAAGAACAAGATGTTCAGAAGGACACGACGCCTCAAACGACCGGGACATCCTCCGAGCCAAGAAGTACAAAGAAAAAGAGTGATCGGGCATGAGGAGACAGAGGAAGGAATAGGTTTCCAGAACAAGTTTATAGGATTACAGAGATAAGTCCGAGCGGAGAGCCCTTAGCACCTCTAGAGGCGCTACCCAAATTTAGGGCCGCAATTGGATTTTTAGTAAAGGAGGAATTTGATATCACCTGGAGTGATTGGAGTATGGTGCCTGAAGTAAAGAGGACCAGTTGCTGGACTCGCTTGTGCACTAAGTTTATTTTCCCGCAGGGTACGTATGTTGGCCGGGGGTTATGTCATGAAGCGCTTGGCAATATCATTCCGGGGCTATAGGTACGATATGAATAAAAAGTGGTTGCGTAAGGGGCGGGACCCGACGAAGCGGTACCCTATCACAAATGGATCGGTGGGCACGTTTTTCGCGCCATGAAAGACTCGAGGCGATTCCAAGGCTAAGCGCAAAGCCGCCTCGAGAACTCGCGAAGAGGAACAGTATCACCACCACCTTGGCAATCGGTGGTTACAAGGCTAAGATTCCTATATGGAGGGCAGAAGACGATGCAAAGAGAAGGGAGGGACATTTGGCATTGACCGATATAGTGCCTGAAAGGAGTGCGAATTGGCTTCGCGCTCGGAAGGCAAACACTGAGAGCGATGAGATGTCCTGTCCCGATGACATTAGAGAAGTTGTCGAGAAGGTTTTGGAAGCATCAAAGCTGGAAAAGACAGGCGCCTTCAAGTCACAGAGGGAGAGGGACACCCTTACCCACGCTCTAGGTAACCATTCTTTTTTTGCATTTTATTCGAGTAAAATGGAAATCGACAATCGACATGAAAGATCATGTTGTAGGTAACCCCGAGCATCCGTGCCGTGTGCGGGCGTCTCCTCCAAAAGAAGCCGGAAAGAAGGATTCAGTGATGAGTGGAAAGGCATGTATAAGAAAACAGAACGACATAAGTGTTAACGCTGGATTTTGGTAAAGACCAATGACAAGTGGGCCGATTCGGTAAAATCTATGAGAAAGCAGAAATCCAACGCGTTCGGCAGATGAGCGTGCGGTCGGCTAACTTTGAGCTATTCGGCAAGCGTATGTGCAATTGACTCTGGGTGATTCGGCAAGCATTGGTGCGGTCGGCTATCTTTGAAGACAGTGGCTCCATTCGGGAAACGAAAGGTGGCAAGCGAGAAGCCGAATAGAAGGAGAAAAAACGATGATCGAGGACTCCGAGGAGAATTATAGCAAGAGTCTCGCCATACGTTTGAATTACCTTTAACATATTATGTACGTCGTAATCTCTTAGGATTCAGGTTATGTCCAGGGTATAAATATAGACCCTCGACCATTGTAAAAGATATTCACAATCAAATCAATACAACCGGCCCCGTGCCACGTTTCGAGTCCCTTTTGTCGTGTCGTCGAGTTCTTCGAGAGGAACCAATCGATCCGTTGACCTCCGTAAGTTCCGGCAACCTTGCTATCATGTCTAGTATCATGCGGTGGATTTAGATCTTGATGCAAGTAGTCTTGTTCGCCTCGATGGGATGGCCGTGCGGCAGTGTCTACTTGATGATCAAGAAGTCTTTGCTTATGCTTTGTCTATCTCGACTAGATGGCCGTCGCGGCGGCGGCCGCTTGATAGCTTAGCGAGGCAAGATAGTTATCGATTCTTGGTTAGATCGTAAGTCGTGCGGCAAAAGCTAGGATCCGCCTCAAGGATTAGTTATCGGCTCTATTAGATTTGGCAAGATCTAGTAGATTCATTAAGTTATCACGTGTTGCATGACTTTAACATTTTATTTATTTGTAACACTCTTTTGCCCAATCTAGATTTGATCGGTTTTGGCTTCTTATTTTATAGATCTATCTGCTCTCTAATGTTCTTTACTCTTATATTATCATGATAAATAGATCGTATGCTTACGTGAGTCGAATTGGATCAATCTAGATTGTTACATGTTGCGGGTTCTTGCATGTTAGAAACGCTTAGACTTTGATAGGATCGGGTATCGTGCGGCGGATGCGTGTCTTTGATTAGTTTAGTCGTGATAATTTGTATGTTCCTTCTTCATGGACCCCGAGTCTACTGTATTGCCGAGCTTGGTTATGCCTCAATTCGTAGTTAACTTTCACTTGTTCAAACATGTCTTCTCATACATGCACGTTCGGCAATCGATGCATTACGTGTTTCACCCTCATATTAGCCGAATGAATCATATGCATGATTGGCGCATGCCTTCTATAGCCGTATGTCGCCGTAAGTGGCTTCGGGGGCCGTATATACGAACTATGCGGTCTCATCCGACACGTTCGATTTTGTATTTAACGCTTTCTTTGTCCTTTGTCGGTTTTCAGTCAAACCGACCGCACGCCTCCGATCTCCAAACCGTGCGGGCGTCCGATTGAAGTCACGCTTTTTCGGCTTGTTTGTGTGCTTGGCGCGGGTGCAGATTTTGTGCCAACACACTTTTTGGCACGCCCGGGTGGGACACATCTCTTGATTCAAGATGTCGGACGTCAATAACAATCATGTTCGACGTGACGCCGGATGAATTGCCGAACCAACCGAGAGCAACAAAGGAGCAAGCATGCGAGCAATACAAGCATAAATGCTTAATGTCTTTCTCCAAGAACAAGAGCAACAAGGTTTTTCGAAGCGGCCATTGCCAAGGGTTCTTCTTGCACATCAAACTGATTGCTCAAGAGGAAGAAGCTCAAAAGGTATCGATTTGGTCCATAAAGCCTTAGCGTATACCATCGGGGAACCACAACACGGCCTTTCTAAATACTTTCCGAGTAATCATGGCTAATACTTTCGCCAACAAAAGCGATAAGTATTTTGAAGATGGTGTGGGACCAATTCGTGGACCGGTGCTTTTCAATATTCCAAAGTATCGAGAGAAGCAAACCGAAGATGAAGGAACATCCGGGATTAACAAAGATGAAGTAGAGACTCATGAAAAGCAACCACCTCCTACTTATGGCCAAGTGACGTTTGGCACTACCGAAAAGAGTACCGCAATCGCATACAAGATATCTCCAAAGATCAAATAGGTTACAAAGGAACATGTATGGGGATGGATATCATGAGTTCACCGACTATACCGCTCTAGATGCTCTACCGAATCCGAGGATATAGAAGTGCAACAGGGATACCATCCGGAGGGCGTGCACGCGGAACTCCGAAGACGTACATTGACTTAATCATGCGGGATAGCTGATATGATGCAACATCGCCGGCCTAAAGCCAAAGAATCAATCCTATTCATACAAGTCTCGGCATCTTTAATGGTATAACAGGGGTTGCACTACCGGCAAGGGTGAAGCCACCAACGGACTTGACCAAATTTTCTCGGTCGATGATACAAGTACTACAGAGCATATTAGCCGATACCGATCACGGCTTGGGGAGGCGTCCCACGCACAAGCTTGGAGGATTCGGTATTTTCCATTGTCTCTCACAGGCCCCGGCTTTCACCGGTTTACTTCTCTACCAAATTGATTCTATTGGTACTTGGGCGGAACTTGAACGTAAGTTTCATGCTTATTTCTTCACCGGAACTATCGAAAAGAAGCCGGTAGACCTTACCAGTTTAAGGCGTAAAGCTAATGAGACACCACAAGAATATCTTCGCAGATTCGTGAGAAACTAAGAGTCTTTGCTTCTCGCTGAATTTACAGCACGATCGCTTGCCTGGAATAGCAATAGCGGGATGCCGCCGAATGTCGTGGAGAAGTCGTTCGGCATGGAATTTGATGATCTCGGTCAACTCGCCGTAGATTAGCCGTCATGAGTAATCGCTCGGGGTTTCGTAAGGGATAATCGCTATCGGAAGGGTAATGTTGCTAGTGAGATGTATCGAGAGTTTCTGGAAGAAGCAACCGAGTACGAGGATGAAGATGAAATAGTCGCAGTAATGAGTTGACTTGGGACAAAGAGCCTACCCAAGTAAGTCGGGCGGTGGCTGAAACAACGTAAAGGGACTTATGATTTTGATGTGTCCAAATCGGATAAACTTTTTGATCTGTTGGTAAGGGAAGGCCGCATCAAGCTACCGAGGGACATCCCATGCTACGCCCGAAGGAGTGAAAGATAAGAGATATTGTGGTTATCATAACACTAATTCTCACTCCATCAATGATTGCCGAGTATTTAGAGTTCGAATTCGAAAAAGCAATTCGGGAGGGGCATCCGAAATTTGATGGCAAGATGAAGATTGATGGCAAACCTTTCCCTCGTAACATGATTTCTTTCTCTTTTTTCGGAATGGTCTCTGCAGATGACCCTAAAAGCAAGGGAAAGATGAAAGTGTTGACATCGAAAAGAGCTAAGAAAAGTGGCAATCAGACCCCAACCGATGACATCGCCAAGAGTTAAAGAGAAAGTTCGGTTCAAAAATAGCCGAACCGAGAAAGGTGAAACGTCTAGACCAAGGGTGACATCATGAATCTTGCTTTGAATAAATGGCGAGGCAAAGAAGAGCAAGAATATTATGAAGAACAAAAGTTCTTAGAAGAACGGTGGAGATATGAAGAAGAGATGTACCACCGAGAACAAGAAGAACACATGAGGGAACTAGAACAGCCTCATTGGGGTTGTTCATTCTTTAAGCATTGTTGGAATGAAGGCTTGAAGTCGCCGCTAGAAAACAATTGCCCGTAATGCAAAGATCGAGATTATGGCTACAAAAAAAGTCCCGAAGTCAACCGCCGACCCATGATGAAAGACTTGGAGTTCAATTTCCCGAGGACGATCGGCGTATAAAATTAAATGACTTTGATCATCGAGGAAGAGATTCGCGAATCAGCATTGGGTTCATCCCGAAGAGTACGATGAGGAAGGAAATACTCATGGATATAGATGGCAAAAGGGCAATGGTGCCCACCGGGGTTGAGAAAAAGTCGAAGAGGAGAGTGCGGCGATTGAGAAACAAAGAGTTGAAACAGTCCGCTGCAGAAGAGAAGAAGGAATGGCGTCCAAAGAAGAAATCCGATGAGAAAGGTCCTTCGGGTGATGCATGCATGGCTTTCTTTCTCCCATCGAAATTCATAGCTCCCGACAATCAAGAAGTACCGGAGGAGGTTTTATTCTCGATTTCGATGAAAGCGAAGTTTCAAGATCTAATGGCTCAAACTTATACTAACACGACAAGCAACTTTTGACAAGCCGGCCAAACATCGCCACTTGAAACCGCTTTTACGTGAAAGGATACGCCAATGGGAAGCCTCTCGACCAAGATGTTTGTTGATGGAGGAGCTGCTATCAATATAATGCCATATTCCACGTTTAGAAAGCTCGGGATGACGGATGAAGATTTGCTTAAAACCGACATGATCCTTAGAGACTTTGGCGGCAATCCTTCCGACACTCGAGGGGTGTGCATGTTGAGTTGATGATTGGGTCTAAAACCCCGATCACTACCTTCTTCGTCATTGACGGCAAGGGGGCATACGCTTTGCTTCTTGGGAGAGACTGATTCATGCTAATTGTCAGTATTCCTTCAACCATGCACCAAATCCTTATTCAATGGATAGGGGATGACGTGGAGATCATACATGCCGACGATTCGGTAAGTGTGGTCGCCGGAGCCAGCTTACCGGGAATATGATGGTGTTGATTGTTTCTCCGGCAAAGTATGGAAAGAAGGTCCCGTTAATGTATTCAACAAGGATCAACAAATGATCCAAGCAAATGGCTCGAACAAAGAATTTTTGATGGGTAACCCAATCGATGGCAACAAAGGAAAGTTGGGACATGGTTTTATGTCGGCCGACAAATTAGAAGAGATAAATGTTGGCGATGATTCCAAATCAAGGCCGATGTACATTAGTGTAAATCCGAGTCCGTAATATAGAGAACAATTAGTAAATCTTCTTAAGGAGTTTAAAGATTGCTTTGCTTGGGATTATACAGATGCCCGGACTAGATCGTTCTATTGTTGAACATCGATTACCTATTAAGTCGGGTATCGACCCTATAAACAACCTCCGAGGAAGATCTATAAAGAAGAGGTACCGGCCGATGTGAAAAAGGAGATTGAAAGGCTATTGGAAGCAAACTTCATTCGGCCGTGCGGTACGCAGATTGATTTCGAATATAGTTCCCCGCTTTACAAGAAGAATGGGAAGATGAGAGTCCGTATAGACTTCGTAGATCTTAACAAGGCCACTCCAATGGATGGGTATCCGATGCCAATTGCCGATTTGTTAGTAGACGCAGCAAAATGTATGAAGTCATTAGTTTTATGGATGGTAATGTCGGGCTATAATCGATCTTCATGGCAATAGAAGATATTTCAAAAATGGCTTTTTAGATGCCCCGCCACATTGGTTTATTTGAATGGATTGTAATGACGTTTGATTGAAGAATGCCGGTGCAACTTATCAAAGAGCCATGAATTACATATTTCATGAGTTGATCGGCAAAATTGTGGAAATCTACATTGATGACGAGTAGTCAAATCTAAAGACTATGAGAGACACTTAGCTGATCTAAGAAGAACTTTGGAATGCACTAGAAAACATGGTTTGAAGATGAATCCAAACAAATGTGCTTTCTGAGTGTTAGTCGGGTGAGTTCTTGGGATTCCTTATTCATAAAGGAGGAATTGAAGTTGAAAAAAAAGAGCATGGAGGCAATAGATAAAGTTGTTCCCCCAACTAATCTCACACGTAATTACAGTCCCTCGCTCGGCAAGATCAATTTCGTAAGAAGGTTCATTTCCAATTTATCGAGAGAATCTTGCCCTTTTCTCCATTATTAAAGCTCAAGAGGAATCAAGAATTTGTATGGGGTGACGTGCAACAAAAGGCTTTTGATGAAATTAAAGAATACATGAAGGCACCACCAGTTTTGGTACCTCCACAACTTAACAAGCCTTTCAAGTTGTGCGTGGCGGCCGATACCCTAACGATAGGATCGGCCCTCATGCAAGAGTATGAAGGGAAGGAGCGAAGTCATAGCTTATCTTAGCCGAAAAGTCAAGTAGACCCGGAGACAAGATATTCGGCTATGGAAAAATTGTGCTTATGTGTGTATTATTCATGTACTAAGCTTCGCATTATTTATTAAAAAGCTGAATGCGTGATTATTTCAAGTCATGATGTGATCAAGCATATGTTGTCAATGCCAATTTTGAATGGAAGAATTGGCAAATGGATTTTAGCTTTGTCGGAATTTGATTTAAAATACGAATCGGCAAAAAGCAAAGAAGGGTCAAATTATTGCTGATTTTATTACGCAACATCATGACCTTAGCACCAAAGATACTAGGCATTGTACCTTGGACTCTATTTTTCGATGGTTCGCCCCGCAAAGAAAGGTGGGGGCACCGGCATTCTATTAGTTTCTCCACAGGGAACAACTTTTGAGTATGCTATTCCCATTGAATTTCATGTGACTAACAATCAAGCAGTAGTATGAAGCATTGCTTAGAGGGCTTCGGCTTCTTGTAGAGATAAAAAAAGCCGTTGTTGAAATCTTTGGAGACTCGAGCTGGTGATCAACCAGTTGATTGGCCAATATGAGTGCAAGAATGACGCGCTAAGAGAATACTATGAGGAATGTCGGAACTTTTAAAAAGCTTTCGGTAGCAACCTTGCATCATATCCCTAGGGGGCACAATGAAGAAGCAAATAGATTGGCACAAACCGCTTCGATATCGTGAGAATCAAGAAGTCTTCACTATAGGAGAGAATATTCCGTCTTTGAGAATGTGGTTGGCGATTGGAGGCATGAAATCGCCAAATATCCGAAGGATCCATCGCAGAAAGTTACCCGAAAGTTCGTGTACAAAGCCCTCAAGTTCGTCCTTCTCAACGATCACTTGTATTACAAATCTATAGATGGAGTATTGCTCAAGTGTCTAAGCCAAGAAGAGGCCGAAAAGGTGATGTATGAAGTGCATGAAGGATTATGTGGTGCACATCAATCGCCTTACCGAATGAAATGGATAATTCGGAGAACTGGTTATTTTTGGCCAACTATGCCGGAAGATTGCTTTGACTATTATAAAGGATGTCATGATTGTCAAAAATTTGGCAATATTCAAAAGGCTCCAAAGATTCGTTATGAACCCAATAATCAAACCTTGGCCATTTAGAGGATGGGGCATAGATTTAATTGGTCGATACATCCTCCTTCGAGCAAAGGGCATAAGTTTGTGCTCTTGGCCACGGATTATTTTACCAAGTGGGTCGAAGCCATTCCTTTGAAGAAAGTTACATCGAAAAATATGATCAGTTTTGTTAAAGAGCATATAATTTATAGGTTTGGGATCCCTCAAACTATAACAACCGATCAAGGAACCCGGTTTACTTCTTCGAATTTTGCGACTTTGCCGAAGACATGGGGATCAAGTCGTATAATTCTTCTCCTTACTATGCACAAGCCAATGGGCAAGCGTAAGCATCCAATAAGATTATGATCAAGATCATTGAAAAGAAGATTGATGAGAAACCGAAGAGATGGCATTCGGTTCTCAATGAAGCATTGTGGGCTTATCGGATGGCTTGTCATGGGTCAACTCGAACATCTCCTTATGAATTGGTTTACGGGCATCATGTTTGTCTTACCATGGGAATTGCAATCGGGTTCAAGAAGAGTTATGTTGCAAAAGGATTTGGAAAAAGAAGACTATACAAATTTGATGATAGATGAATTGAAGATTTACATTTTATTCGCCTCAAGGCATTGGAAAATATTGAGAAGAATAAAATACGTGTTGCCCGGTATTATAACAAGAAAGTTAGAGAAAAGCAATTTTTGGAAGGTGACCTGGTTTGGAAAACTATACTGCCGATTGGATCGAAAGACAGGGCATTCGGCAAGTGGTCTCCGAATTGGGAAGGACCCTTTCGGGTAGAAAAATGCGTGCTGGCAATGCATATATTTTGAAGACTTTGTTTGGGGAAGAATTTACCGAGCTATCAACGGACGATATCTTAAGAAATATTACCCCAAAGATCGAAGTTGGTTCAGAAAGAGAATTTGAATCAAACAGCCGATGAGATAACATCGCCTTTAGTGAAAAAAATATGAAGTTGGTAAATAGCCGATACGATTCGTGTCGCCTTCGCTCAAAATATAACCGAATGATCTTATGTTGACCTCAACATTCTTCCTCAACATCCTGAATGATACCGCCGCTGACTCGTCAAATCGTTTGTGGCGTAAGACCGAGATCTAATCGACTAAAGTGATGTCACCGCATTCGAAAATCACTCAAGAACTACTTCAATCGAGAGGACACCAAGACATTCATTTGGCAATCAACACGAGATCATAAACAAGACACATTCTCGGAAGATGATTTCATTATTCACGTATCAATCCCTAGTTACAAACTACTCCCCGAACAACTTATTAAGAAACAGATTGGGGATTGGTGGATTCGGCAAGGGCGTGGCATGGTCCCCATAGAGCTCCAAATTGCCTCGATGTCCTCCACCTCGTAAGGATGACCTCCCGCAAAGCCAACGGCTTGAAATGAATAGTCCTCATTGGTGCGAGAGGGCATCGCCGCCAAAGCCGAGGGACACGCCAAGGTGGACACCTTGGATGACGGCCCGATCAACACGGCCATCCATGGCATCCAGGCGTGCCTCGGAGTTTCTCCCCTGGCATTCACCTTGTCGCCCGGTCGGCTGCTGCCTTCAACCGATCATTCTCCGCAGAGTGCCGAAAGATGAAAAGTTAATCAAGACAACGAAGAGGATTGAGAGAAAAAAAGAAATCTATGTGAGGATGCCAAACCGCTGATGGCGTCGCAGAGAATCGCTTTGCCGATCCTCCCATTCGGCTTGCGCAATGCCGAACTGCTTGAGACGCCACCCGGCTCGGTCCGGGCTTCATCCCTTTCCTTGCGGAACCGAGCGCCTCCTCATGAATGTACAAAGGGTCCTCGCCCTCCGATTCCGCCCCCCCAAGGGTTGGCGTTGTATGAGTTGTCGGACTCGGAAGAGCTCGACGAACTCGAGGAGCCGAGACGTACACCGGTTGGCTGGAGGTGCCCTGTTGAGTCACCACCATTGGGGGCAGCAGTGGTATTGCCCCGTGATGACTCGCGGCCCGAAGAAGAGGAAGAACCGAAGGGTTAGAAGATGAACAAAGTGAGCAAGAACACACGAAGATGACAGATTGATTTTACCCGTGGCGTTGCCGGGCGGCCGCACCCCTCCCCCTCGCTTCTCCCTCCGCAGGGCGCTTCCCATGGTCACCGGCGCCGACATTGGTGATTCGGAGGTGGGGTTTTTCTTCCTAAAGGTTTCAAAGAGAAGATGAGAAGATGATGATGAATGCTAACCGGCGATGGTGGTGGAAGCCGGAAGAGGGCTTTATTTATAGGCCAAAATGGAGTTCGTGGCGCACGACTAATTCGAGTATACCAAACGACAAAGTAGGGTTTACTTCTCTTTTGGGCCAGCATCGATGGGCCAACCTCGGCTAAATCGAAAACGATGGTTCGGAGGAATCGGCTAATCTCCCCGATCGGGAAATCCGAATGATGGCCGCTTGTCTATTCGGGAAGCTTAAAAACATTCGCTATGTCATCGGTCGACAAGAATGGAAAAGACCAAAGCACAACAAGGAATACAATTGTTTAAAAATCACAAAGTGTGTTACAAGCCGAATGTTTTACTTATTTAAGAACAGTTTTGATTAAGCTCCTGTAATATCATCTCTAATTCGGCCGACTTCTTCTAGCACCTTCTTGTCATCGTCCCCGAACTCGGATTCTCGTAAGCCTCGGTTTTGATCTGGCCGATGCTCCTTGATGACAGATGATATCTTTGTTTTGGCCGCATCTATAGAGTTCGGCAAGGTGGCAATTTTATCTTTGTGAGATTGGATTCTCACATTCAATTGAGCCAATTGAGCTTCCAACTTGGCCTTTTCCTCCTCCATGGCTACCAGCCAGGTTCCAGAGTTACCAAAGACCGCTTAGCGGCCCGGATCCGAGAGTGCGCTTCTTTAACTTGATGCTTTTTCGTCGATTATCATTCTCAAGCAGCAGCTCTAGAGGCTATGTTCCTATTTGCTCTCCCGACCTTGCCAAGGTGATCATCAAGATGAGTTGCGATTCTAGAGAGACCTTGAGAGTTGGAGGGATATCTTGGTCAATAAGCTCAACCAGGTTCTCTTATCCGGTCCCGCATCTTGAACAAGAGCATTTATATCTTTGGCCGCAAGAGGGGATATCTCCTTTAGCCGAGCTTGGTTCTCTGTGATAACCTCTGCCGAGAAGTAGCTTCTTCACCACCCTCATTAATGTACTCTTCAATGGTGAAAGAGTAGCCGACAATCGGCTTAGCATCATCCTTTAAGAAGGAGAACCATTAGCCGATTGATCAGAATTATTTGAGAGATCAATAAAATAAAGTATTACCTTTTGTGCGTAAGCTTCTTCAGCCGATTCCCTGTCCCCGCTTGATTGAGGGCTTAGCCGGATGCCCGTAGAAGATGAACTTGAAGCCCGATGAGGGGAAGATCCTTCCGCTATGTCATCCAAGATGTCATCTCGAAAACAAGTAATGAGATGCAAAGTGCAGAGATAAACCTTGGCGTAAGAAAGAAAAGAAATATATAGAAAACATTATTACCAATATGACCAATAGCCTCATGAATTTCTGCACTATCAATAGAAGCATGAGGAGGAGATTCTTTTCCGCCATTTTATCCAAGGAATGATCTCGCTTCGAGTATCAAGTAGCAAAATCAGTTCATTTGGTGCAAAAAGGGGAACAATCGGGCTAAGAAGGTAATCACCAGTATGGCCGGTGGACTCTTGAATTTCTGCATCTTCCTCTTGGGTTTCAACATCTTCGAGCCCGAGAAGATGTTTCGGTAATTCTCAACGCATTGGCTGATTTTGAAGACCCGACCGTGGTCGAAAAGAAAATATATAATAAGCCCCATCATGATTCGAACAAAACTCCACCAAGGGTATACCTTGGGAGAGAGCTTAGCCTTCTTGGATCTTGTTCTTCCTCCGGGCACATTAACATCTCTCGCTTGATCCAAGAATAGCTTTCCTCTTGCCTTCTCCTTTCAAGAAGCCGCACCTGCAGCTACCGGTGTTTTCATGAGGGTTGCCGTGGATGGAGCATTAAAACCTAAGGCGTGGATGGGTCTAGCTTGGTAATATTGGACTACTTGTGAAGGAGGGGTAGGCTCGGATCCCGCAAAAAACAGACAATACTGAAATTTAAAACAAAGTCGAAAAAAGGGTAATTGTGAGTATGAAGAAAGTTACCTCACCGTCGTAATCAAATTGAGCATACAAATCTTGACACAAGGGGTGCACCGATATGTTAAAAATATGGGCACGCCACTCTTGCCACCAAGAGGAAAAACAAAGGATGAGCAGCTTCTATTAATCCCAAAGGTAAGGGCATGAATTCTCGGCGCATCCCATCCAAGCTCAAAAACCCTTTTGGCCTCCATTTCATCTCCTATTCTCTCTCGGGCCTTATGATGGTTGAGAAAAACAGTCTTGGAGGCGGTTGCCCACGCCCTAATTGCCCGGCAAACATGTTTGGGTTATAAAATTCATAGGAAGGATTCAAAGAACCTCCCATGGTGAAACTCTGGCGGCAAAACACGTGGCTTAATGAAAGAATTGAAGATCTTTGTAGCAACCCCAATCGGCGGCCGGACTCATAGCCGAATTTGCAAGGCGAGTCAAAGTGTCACTTTCTCTATAAGGGAGCCATATCACATGATTGAAGCCCTTAAAGAATAGCTTGAATAGATGGCCAAGATCTATATCAATGGTGATGGCAAATGCCGCTTCTCCATAAGTTTGACATGCCTTCTCTTTCATTTGGCCGTCCTCATCATCATTAATGAAGGAAAACCCAAGGTGTTGAGGTCCACGAGAGACTATCCGGGTGCATGTACAGTTGTAGCCACATCCGCACAAACTACCAAGGGACCATTTACACAATGAATTTCCCATGTTGACGATTCGACAATGATCCGATGCATCATGTGATAGGCGCCCTCCCGTAAGATATTTGCCCGTGAGGAATTAAAGTTCCCGCAGGCTCCTCGGCCATCACCATGTGATTGAGAGTTGGCTCATTGGATTTGCCACAAAAAAACAAACCTGCAGAGCCACATGTTCGGAAAGCTTTATATTCCTTGTTGTCAATGTAACCCGTGGACATGTAAGTCTAGATATATTTGGTCCACCCGCTTCCCGATTTGACTGCTTTCTGGTTGCTGCCGTGCTTGTATTTAGAAGGGTATGCTGGCTCCGTTACATTGAGGCCTGTCATCATGAAAACGTCGGCCAAAGTAAAAGACATCGGGCCATGGCCGAAGATGAAAGAGTTAGTAGCATCAGACCAGAAGTGGGAAGCTGCTATCAAAAGAGAATCATTCCGAAGTGTTCCCGAAAGAGATAACTCCAAGCAATGCCGGATATCCCGAGTCCCAATTGATCGCCGCTCTTGTTCAAGATCCTTTGGTACCACTTCCGCCATCCAGAAATCGGAGGGAAAGGCCAGGTTTTGAAAGTGTTTGGCCATCGGTTCGGGGAAACTACTCCGGATTTGAAGGGGATCCTCAAAGTTTCTTTCTCCACGAATTCGATTGGATTAGGATTTCCCATCGGACCCAAGAAGTACGAATCAGGGTTCGCAGCATAAGGAATCAAAATTTCATCCTTATATTCCTTCAGAAGAGTGGAACGGCCGAAAAGAATCAGAAAAGTAAAAAACCAAGGAACGAAATTGCCGAATACATGAAAGGAATCGAAGATACCTCTGGAACTCCATCAAGGGTTGCCATTGGGGATTGGAAGTAAGCTCGAATCGAACGAGGAAGAATCGGGTTTTTGAATGGCGGCGGATTTGAAAACAAGATTGACCTAGATGAGAAGAGAGTGCGTGTTCAATTTCGAACAAAATCACTTTTATCCCGAAATTGAGGGGGCATGTGTTAACGCTGGATTTTGGTAAAGACCAATGACAGTGGGCCGATTCGGTAAAATCTATGAGAAAGCGTAAATCCAACGCTGCTCGGATGAGCGTGCGGTCGGCTAACTTTGAGCTATTCGGCAAGCGTATGTGCAATTGACTCGGGTGATTCGGCAAGCATTGGTGCGGTCGGCTATCTTTGAAGAGAGTGGCTCCATTCGGGAAACGAAAAGGTGGCAAGCGAGAAGTCGAATAGAAGGAGAAAAAACGATGATCGAGGACTCCGAGGAGAATTATAGCAAGAGTCTCGCCATACGTTTGAATTACCTTTAACATATTATGTACGTCCGTAATCTCTTAGGATTCAGGTTATGTCCGGGGTATAAATATAGACCCTCGACCATTGTAAAAAGATATTCACAATCAAATCAATACAACCGCCCCGTGCCACGTTTCGAGTCCCTTTTGTCGTGTCGCCGAAGTTCTTCGAGAGGAGCCAATCGATCCGTCGACCTCCGTAAGTTCCGGCAACCTTGCTATCATGTCTAGTATCATGCGGTGGATTTAGATCTTGATGCAAGTAGTCTTGTTCGCCTCGATGGGATGGCCGTGCGGCAGCGCCTACTTGATGATCAAGAAGTCTTTGCTTATGCTTTGTCTATCTCGACTAGATGCCCGTAAGGCAAAGCGTCCGCTTGATAGCTTAGCGAGGCAAGATAGTTATCGATTCTTGGTTAGATCGTAAGTCGTGCGGCGAGGCTAGGATCCGGCTCAAGGATTAGTTATCGGCTCTATTAGATTTGGCAAGATCTAGTAGATTCATTAAGTTATCACGTGTTGCATGACTTTAACATTTTATTTATTTGTAACACTCTTTTGCCCAATCTAGATTTGATCGGTTTCGCTTCTTATTTTATAGATCTATTTGCTCTCTAATGTTCTTTACTCTTATATTATCATGATAAATAGATCGTATGCTTACGTAGTCGAATTGGATCAATCTAGATTGTTACATGTTGCGGGTTCTTGCATGTTAGAAACGCTTAGACTTTGATAGGATCGGGTATCGTGCGGCGTATGCGTGTCTTTGATTAGTTTAGTCGTGATAATTTGTATGTTCCTTCTTCATGGACCCCGAAGCCTACGGTATATTGCCGAGCTTGGTTATGCCTCAATTCGTCGTAGTTAACTTTCACTTGTTCAAACATGTCTTCTCATACATGCACGTTCGGCAATCGATGCATTACGTGTTTCACCCTCATATTAGCCGAATGAATCATATGCATGATTGGCGCATGCCTTCTATAGCTGTATGTCGCCGTAAGTGGCTTCGGGGCCATATATACGGAACTGCCTGGTCTCATCCGACACGTTCGATTTTGTATTTAACAGTTTCTTTGTCCCTTGTCGGTTTTTCAGTCAAACCGACCGCACGCTTCCCGGATCTCCAAACCGTGCGGCCGTCCGATTGAAGTCACGCTTTTTGCTGTGTGCTTGGCGCAGGGTGCAGATTTTGTGCCAACAATAAGGAGGAAATGAAAGATTTTTTTGAGCAGCAGGCCGCTAAAAAGTTTAAGGATATGATGGAAGACTTCTTTAAAAATTCTAATCCTGAAGTGATGAAGCGCTTGGCGGGAGCAGTGTCTGCTCAACAGATGTCATCACAAGCTCCTTCGCATATGCAGCTTGTCCCAGCTCAACCCTTGGGTAGCCAGGAGATAGCCACACAATCTATACCCTTTCCAAGCAGTATAGCATCAACAACAAATAAGGACCATTATCCAGTTGATGATATTGATAAACCTTGGCCTTGCTCCTTGGTCATATCCTATGGCCTTAGGAATCAACATACAAAGCAAGTGGCCCACGAGCAATGCTATCCCGGGGCGTAGTTTCCATGGTGTCGACATGCAAGATGCATACCGCAGGGGTGGAAGTGTTGACGGTCGAGAGCGGATATGAAGACGACTTCATAGACATCCCGACCTCTGAGGGTATAGAGAAGATTGGACAAGCAATCAATAACTTCATACAATGGCCGAGACGGTACGTATTGTTGATTGATCCACCAGCGCCACCCTCTCCAAGCATAGTGCCTCAACCATCCCAAGAGGCCGAAACATTTCAACAGCCTCCATCGCCAATGCATGCTCCAGCATCCCCGTACATTTACGAGCCACCGCCATCCTCCCTAATACATGAGTCAGAATTCTCGCTGAATGAGCCCGGGGGGCCAGCCAAGGAGAACATGCCCGAGCAAAGAGACTCCGCCAAAAGGAGGACACAACACGGGAGAAGGAGGATGAGCAAACTCCACCACCGAAGCAGAAGGAAGATGAGCAAACTCTCCCACCAGCACCGGCCTCCAAGAAGGCGAAGAAATTTCCAATTCCAAAATTGATTTCTCCCTATGAGCCAAAAAAAAAAAGGGGGAAAGCAAAGCAGTACGCCTCTCTTTCTGAAAGGACTTGGAAAGCAGCGGACGGCACGACTCGTTGAGCTCGAACCGTCACAGGACAAGGAAGCCGCCGCCCAGTCAACAGAAGCCGTGCCCCCATCAACGGAAGCCCCAAGTGGCGATGTACATGTCGAACAGCCAACGGAAGCCCCATCAAGTACACCATTGACTCTAAAGGATATCAGAAAGCCAACGATTGATGATTATGTCAATGTCCCCAGTGACTATGTGCCCGAAAGGCCTATGCTCCAATGGATGGTGCTCGATAAGATCCAATGGACGATAAAAAGGTTTCATGACTGGTACATGAGAGCAGTGCATGCTGGCCTCCATGCAATCAGTGTTGATATACTAGCAGACGTGGTTGCTACTGGCACGGAAAAAAGCAGGGCATTTGTTACCTTCGAGGACATGCACTTGTTGTTGAACTATAGGCGGCTTGACGTCCAACTCATAACAATCTGGTGCCTGTAAGTATCACTAATGCACACACATTTGTTATTATTAATATGTACTGTGAAACTCTAATATGCGGATGTTGTCTGTAGTTTGCAAGATCACGAGCAGAGGTCATTATCTACCGGATCGATGGTCGGTTATCTGAGCCCTATCAAGTTACAAGAAAATATGCATAAATTTGTACTATCAAAGGAAGATAGAGCAAAGATAGAGGAGGACAAAACATCAAAAGAAGTTGCAGAAGCTATAAAAGAACTGCAAAGAAAATACGAGGATGATTATGCCCTCTATCTCGGAGATCAATGCTGAGATATAAGTACAGGGATTTCATATTGGCAACTTACAACTTTAGGTAAGCGTGACTTCGTATACATACTTCAAATTATCGTGTAAACCCTAAGTACATGTGTCGCTCACTCATTTATTCATGCAGTGACCATTGGATTGTTTTTTATATTTATCCCTTCGAAGGGAAGGTGCTTGTCCTAGACTCCTTACATTTTCCTCCCGAGAAGTATCAACCATTCTTGGTTCAATTAGAAAGGTGAGCCAACATGCAACCACATGCATATTTATATGAATTAGAGTTTCAAAATAACTTTAGTGATTGCCATGATACCTACAGGGCATGGTGGTTTTATAAGAAACAAAAAGGACCGGTCGACGCCGCACGCTCAGATCCTAGGGTGCCATTGACGATACAACACCACTATCCGGTAAGTTGTCCGAACACATATCATCATATAAATAATACATAAGGCATGCATGACAATTTTAGAATAATCTGTTGCTCATTATATAGTGCCACAAGCAACCACCGGATCGGTCTATTGTGGGTATTATGTTTGTGAGTTTATAAGGCAGCAATGACGATACGTCGGGATAAAAATATGGTAAATAATATCTATGTATGAAGTTTTCTCATTAAAGTTGCAAATGTATATATTGGACATGTGTCAATGATGCTTTTAACTTTCTTTCCAGCCGAAAAAGCAAGGAAAGGACGTGCCCTTTTTACACCAACAACTCGAAAATATAGTAGCGAGACTTGTGCGGTTTTATTATGAGAGAAATAATTCTAAGTGACGGAGCATATTTTGATCATGAGGGCGATTTAGCAAGTGATAAATTTAGAGTACTCACACGACATAGCGGTGTCTAAATCAGAAGCGAAACGACATGTAAACACTGACGGTTGTGCGGATAACATTGACGTGTATATATGTAATTTTATGTGGTTGATGTTTGATTTCATGTTTACATATCTATAATACATATATATATATATGTGATGTATGTATGATGCAATTTTATGGTTCATGTTTACATATCTATAATATATATATGTGACGCATAGCACCCAGTAGTGTGGTGGGAAAAATAAAAATTTGAATTATATATAAAAAAAAATATTTACACAGGCGGTAGATTATGACCCGCCTATGAAAATTAGATTTTCACAGGCGGCTCACCTAGACGCCCGTAAACGCATATTTACACAAAAGCGGCCGACTAAGTGAACCGCCTGTGAAAACCTAATTTTCACAGGCGGCTCGCACTCCACCGCTTTCGTCGCGTGGTCGATTAGTACTGACCCCTGGTACAGGCGGTGGGCTTGGCCGCCTGTGTAAATGCTTCTACCACCGCCTGTACAAATGTTTTCTGTACCCGGTGAAATGTAATGCTACTTGTACTACAAATTCTAAGCAATATCAACCGTCAATCTTGTTTTATACTCACGGTTTGAACCCACCAATGGCACACTAGTA